>JAFBJU010000116.1:343963-494432 GCA_016785305.1 Colistium nudipinnis | reverse complement strand
CCTTCGGGCCAAAAAATTGCAAATTCTCAAAAATTCCTAAAAGACTCGAAACTCGCACAGCAGTATCAGCAGGGCTTCAAAATAGGGTAGGTGCGAAAATAAAGTCAAAAAAGTGTAAACTTACCTGTTTTTGGGGACGTTTTTGTCGTCCAAAATGTGAAAAAAACGCCTTACTTTAGCCTTACCTTCGGGCCAAAAAATTGCACATTTTCAAAAATTCCGAAAAGACTCGAAACTCGCACAGCAGCATCGTCAGGGCTTCAAAATAGGGTAGGTGCGAAACTAAAGTCAAAAAAGTGTAAACTTCCCTGTTTTTGGGGACTTTTTTGTCGTCCAAAATGTGAAAAAAACGCCTTACTATAGCCTTACCTTCAGGCCACAAATTCCAAATGTTCAAACATGTCGAAAACACTCGAAATTCGTACAGCAGCATCAGCAGGGCTTCAACATAGGGTAGGTGCGAAAATAAAGTCAAAAAAGTGTAAACTTCCCTGTTTTTGGGGACGTTCTTGTCGTCCATAATGTGAAAAAAAAACCTTACCTTCGGGCCCAAAAATAGCAAATTTTCTAAAATTTTGAAAACATTCGAAACTCGCACAGCAGCATCGGCAGGGCTTAAAAATAGGGTTGGTGCGAAAATAAAGTGAAAAAAGTGTAAACTTCCCTGTTTTTGGGGACGTTTTTGTCGTCCAAAATGTGAAAAAAACGCCTTACTTTAGCCTTACCTTCGGGCAAAAAAATTGCAAATTCTCAAAAATTCCGAAAAGACTCGAAACTCGCACAGCAGCATCAGCAGGGCTTCAAAATAGGGTAGGTGCGAAAATAAAGTCAAAAAAGTGTAAACTTCCCTGTTTTTGGGAACGTTTTTGTCGTCCAAAATGTGAAAAAAACGCCTTACTATAGCCTTACCTTCGGGCCAAAAATTCAAAATTTTCAAACATGTCGAAAAACACTCTAAACTCGTACAGCAGCATCGGCAGGGCCTAAAAATAGGGTCGGTGCGAAAATAAAATGAAAACGTCATAGTATAGCATGTCGTCAAAAATTCAAAATACGCCTTATAGGCTTGTGTATGGCCAAAAAGTAAAAATGTCAAAACACTCGAAACTTGCACAGTAGCATCAGCAGGATGGAATAGGAAATAATGTAAAAAACTTACTTGAAGTCAGCGCACCTGGTAAGGATGTTGATTCGCGAAATGTCAGATTCATGGAGCCATGGTCGCCAGCTCAAATCCCACGGGAGCATACATTTTTCGTGTGCTCCCGTGGATGAGCATGAGCATCCCAGTCATGAACCTACAGCCTTACCCGGTGAGCTAATGACCATTCTCAGGCATAGTGTGTTCTTTTCAAGACCTATTTTACAATTCCATTTAAATTGCAATTGTGCGTTCTTTCCATTTTTTATGTGTTCATGCATTAAGAGGATTTTACTAAAAGAAATACAAATAGTCGGTCAGTTGAGTGCCCATGTTTGTTTTATTAAAAAAATAAAATACAAATGATGACAGAGTCCACAGCAAACTTCTAACCAAAACCAAAGCATTTTCTAAAAGTCATTCAGTGCATTAATTAAATTTCTCCAATTTCTCCACTTTACCCATTTTGGCTTGTTAGAAGTTATTAGGAAACCACCTAGAAATAGTGACGTGTGTTTGTAAGGGCCTCCAACTTTGAAATAGAAATGTTTCTGACTTTGGCAAAAAATACAAATTTACTGACTTTAATGAATGTTAGGTGCAAAAAAAAGTACTGTCATTTTTTACATAATAATTGGTTGGTTTTATGTTGGCTGACTTTCTTCATGGTGGTATTTCATATACATGATCTATAAAAATGTAGAAACTGAGAGGATCATTGTAACTGTAGATCAGAAGGCAACAGTAAAGTATTTAAACATTGAAAATTCCTTAAGATGGAAAGGGCCGGCTGTGGCTTAAACTGAGAAACACAACACACTTAATTGGTGCAACACATATGAAGGGAGGTAAAGTTTCAATCAGACCAAAGATATCAAATAAGAATGTATCCACAAAAAAAAATGGTTTGGCGTATACAACTTACTGTGACCTATTGTCAGTCAGGAGGAGAAAGTGTTTGAGTCTTTGAAAAGGCAGACAAAAACAAAAGGAGAGGAAGAGGGGATAAAACAGTAAGATATTAAGTAAAATGGATATTAAACTCAAAGCCCTTCAGCAAGCATACGTACAACATTTTTGTCGCCATTAGAAGTATATTTTTTTTTTAACACTAACCAAGGTAGACAACAGCCCAGTGCAGTGACAGTACTGTGAGTTATATTGCTTGTACTGGGAAATGACAGAGAAAGTGAGACGGGGGGCGCAGCATATTACAGTAAGTTAATGTTTTTGCATAGCCTAGTTCAGTTAACGACAATACACTGCAGGGATGTGTGATGCCGAAACAAAGACAGACAATAAACACAAATCAACTGCTTTGGCTTTATGAGACTGGTAGGTCAAAGGTTTTAATTTCAAAATTTAGCACTGCTCGGTTAAAGATGACCCTGAGAGAGTGGGAGACCAAACAGACCCTCGTCATGCCAACATCCACGCGTCCACACACAGCGACGACCCATGTAGCCGGGAAATGGCACAGACTTTGGTAAATGATCATTATTATGTCAACACATCAGCATGGGTGGATTTCGGCGGCCTAACACCAAGAGCATTTGAAGTGCAGTTGCGGAAAAACCAACAGTTACAGCTTGAGCCATACATTCTGCTGTCAAGACGGAGCCCAGTAGAGGGCGGTTGCCACAAAGAACCAACAGTGCCAGGTAAAGACCCTCACACACGCGACTGGTTGCATGAGAGAGAGAGAAGACTTGGTATTGGAACGGGAGGGCAGGACGGGGGAAGGAACGATGTCACATCACGCACCTCCGATGAGGTTGACAAAAGCTTAAAGGGCAAAGATAGAGCCAATAGAACAAACATATAGTCGCATACAAGCCGCTATTAAATATGAGCTCCGCCATGAGATTAAAGGGCAGCCACATCCAAACATCGACCATTTTCAGATGATGGACCTCGGCAAAACTGCGGCTCTGACTCAACTCAGCTCAGAGCAGGCGAATCGCTCCGTAAAGTGGGAACTGACAACTGATATAGCCCTTGATCATGGTAAACGTGTGAAAATAAGGGAGGCATAGGGCTGTTAAATGGCCAAGGGGGTTACTATGGAACTCCACTTCACTCATGCAATAAAAGAATGATCACCCCCTCCCAGACACACACACACACACAGTAATGCTGTCTATGCAGGCATACAAATAAGCAAAACTTAGCCAGAATGTTAAAAAGCAACCTCTTGTGGAATCAATATTTGTCCTCAAACTGCAAAATACAAACAGGATGAATGACAAACAGACCCTAGAAAACAAACAAAACATTTTTTTAACCAACTTTCTCCAAGCTTTAGTCAACAGATGAATGAAAAAGAAATTAAAATAGAGAGCGCAAATTCAACAATCTGATTTCGATACAATTCCATCATTGCCACAGCTGACTCTTTTGAAAAAAAAAATCAACACAACCACACAGCAGATCCAATGCAAGTTCAACTCTGCTGAACATATGACAGCTGCAGGTTTGGAAACCACATCCTTTTTCTCACAAAGCGAGCTCTCTTTCTCGGAAAACAAGATCTGATCTCATTTTTCTCCGGAGCAATCATGCTCGGAACCACATGACGACAATGGTTACCATTCAAATGAAATTCAGCAACAAACACACTTAACTACATCTTCTCTCATAAGGCAGTCGTGTATCTGTGCCTGAATACAGAGGCAATATTTTATTGTGCAATGCCATAATCAAAGCCAATTGCTCGTCAGCGATGCAGCGCGTGTTGGTCAAATAATGTCTTATAGTACTTCAGATACTTTGAGTATAGCGCCTGTGGAAAGGCCAATCAGGAGCCGTACTGTGCGAGTGTCCGTGTTTGGATGGAGCAAAACGATGGGTGCGAATCTTTACTAGGGGTCCATTTGTGCAAGTTTCTTAGCAGAGGAACAAAACATTGTTTCAAATTCAATTCTAAATCAATCTTTTACCGACTCATCAGCTACGGTTTGTCCTAAGCAGACGTTTATCCTGCAACAAAGTACGGTTTTGTGGTGGTTCTACCCTCAGCTGGAGTGCCATGTTAACTGTAGATTCTGCAGCTGTGCAATCCCAGACTAGCCTGCAGAGCAGCTTCCGCGTCCAACACAACTTTCCGCCCTCTGCTGCCAGAGGAAAATACCGCTGCAAATCCTGCCCACTGCCAAGAGCTCCGGGGGCCACAGAGAGCCAAGACAGCACCAGCAGCCAGCACTGAGAGTCACAACAACACAATCAAACTCGAGCGTAAACCCCCGTCCGCTTATTCAACCCAACATCTGGTTTTGGGGTTGTGCAGCGGTATCGTTCCCATTAACGGTGGCGCAAAGCAAGTAGCACAACAGCGAGAAGAAGATAAACACAAGAATTCATCATGCAAAAATAAGAACAGTGCTTTGAAAGATAATCCACCACAATTCTGAGTATTGCAACAGCACTTTACATATATACACACTGCACTACAACACCCACACTGGTACGCACTCTTGCACTCCCGGCCAGGAGCTTTGTTGCAATTACGGGTGAACCCCCGTGGCATTAACTTATGCACAGCTGATTATGAAATTCAAAAGGAAAAAAGGAAAATACAAACTTCATTATCATTTCCAAGCCATATACTGAGCAACACACTGACCCTGACATATCGCCAACATGGAGCCACCGCAAGGCTTTTAATCCACTTAAAATCATTTGCTGGCATTCCCCTCTTGGGTATCACTTGGATGCACACAATCAATAAAGCATAAAGAGCTGATCACTCTGAATCAAAAGACATGCTAATTGGTGACTGCAGTATGGATAGCAAAAAGAAGAGGCGCCGTGGGTGGTTAGCCCCCACCCCCCCACAGTCTACATACAAACTCTCCCACAGACCAAAGGACACCAGACGATGGTTGCCATGACCTTGGGAGCTGACATCACCATGCAGCTGTGGCCTAGATGTCACAGGGCACACACACACACAAACAAACTCTCGGGCACCAACGCCTCTGGGGAAAATGAAATGCATGCTCTACTCTAGTTAATTCATCAAGCTATGGGGGATTTATTTCTGACTCCTCTGCTCAGTCACGCTGGGGACCGGGGAGAAGCCTTGCTGACCGTGTTGGTATGCTCCTAGACGACCATTGGCGGTAAAATGCCAGATGCAAGCGTGGCAGGATATGCTCAGACCGAGGAGAGGCGCGACAGAAAGGGAGACATGACGTCAGTGCTCACAGACAGGGTGGGAGCGAGGGAAACAGTCAATTCGGATTTCGGTCACAATCACACGCCGCCTTGTCACTACCCAATGACATTCTCTCCGTAAACACCGAGTAGACGAAAGAGGCGCGTCACTATGCGTTTGCTGGTTTCCATTCTGCGGATGAGCAACGGCAAAAGAATTAAGCCAGGGCTTTGTACACATGACTTTCCTAATCGGGAGTTATTGAAGATTAGTTATCATCAACTTAATGTCCTGCCTGCGTTAGTTCAGAGAATGAGAACACAGACAGTGCTTAGGGTGATGATAATGGCACCAGCTATATTATATCAAGCCTCAGTGGATGGCTGGTGGTGGGCTATGCTCTGGGTCACACCACGTGGTCTCCGGTGCTGGTGCTGGCGGTCTGGCCGGACACCTCGGGGCTGCGGCCCTTCTGCCTGAAGGTTTGCTGCCGATGCCCGGAGCAGCAGTCCCCGCCAGTGGCCTTACACATCCTGTGCTCTTCTTCGCTCTCCTCTTCAGGCCCCGAGCCCTCGTCTACATCCAGCTGGCAGACACACACCTCAATCCCTGAGTCGCCGGTCACATGACGACGCCGGGTGACGAGCCCCTCGTCCTCCTCGGCCGCCATCAACAAGGCCTCCGCGTTCTCCTCTCCCAGACACTGTGCCCCGGTGGGCATCGCCGCTTCTGGATCTTCCTGTTCCGAGGATGAGCCCGAGGCCTGATCGTTTGGGTCCGTCTCGGCCACCGGTGGAGGCCCCGAGGCGGCGACTGGCTGCCGCAGCTGCGGGGGGAGCGCTGGAGCAGTGTCCGGGGGGTTCTCAGAGTAAGGGGGGGGCGGGGTTGGAGGATGGCCTACCACCTCCTCATAGTCGGGAAGTTTGCAGTCGTTCCAGAACCCTGAAAGGCATCAAGGTCAGCTTTAGCTTTCCAAACACCATTCCCACAAAGACAACTGTTTCACGGTCAAACTGGAGTCTTCTGGTATTGGAAAGTTGCAGCCCTACATATTGTTATAAATGGGATATAAATGGGAATAAGAATGTTGCATGTAGAAATAACATGTTGCATTTTGTTGATTAATTGATCAACATACTTCATGTGTCTCACTCGTCTATATCCCAAATTAACTCAAATTCTATCCGGCATGAATATCTTTTATGATTTCCAATGAAAATATAATAAGGAGGGTTAACATCAGGCTTGCATCATACAAGGACAGGACTGAAAAGATACAAAGGAAAAACAATATATATATCTCCACTGAATATTGGGAGGTCTTCTGTAGGGATCCTCCATCCATCCTGTCAGGAGAGTATGTGTTGCCAGGGTCTCTGTATGAGTCACTGTCTGTGTACGCACCCGGTCAGATTCACATTCTTGACAATAACTCAAGCATGTTCAGAGAAGGCCGGAGACGCTGACAAGTGTGCATCGCGTCCCTCTCCTGTTCATGACATCGGCGGACATGATATCGAGTGTCGGCAAAGGTCACGAGTGACCACTCACACAGTGGCATCTCCACTCTCTGCTGCTTTTCCAGCAACATCAGACCCACGAGAGTGAACACACGGCTAACTTGCAGCAGTATGACGAGAGAGGGCGCGGGATCAGCACCACCAAACAACTCTCCATAGAAGGACAGCAGGTTCAGGTATATTTTAAGTGTCATGTCAGGCAGGCTGCTGTCATTCAGATAAGTTACAGAACATATGTTGTGGAGGGCGCAAAGTCCTTGATTAGGACTCTGACTTACAGACAATAGCTTTTATCAGTGCCCAACAAAATAATGCTTCACATAAAAGCAGGCTAGCAACACTTGACCACAGTATCATGCCGCATTTCTGCACTCAAGCCATCAAAAACGGATTCTCTCAAAAGGTCCAGGATCACATCGAATATTACCTTCTACACTTGCACAACCACAAAGTGGTTTGCAAATCATATCACGTATCCAGCATCCAAAGAAATTGGCACTAATCGGTAAGATCCCCTTTTTGGGTTTACATAAAACCTTCAGTTTTCTAGATCTTTACACAAAGAGTATACAATAGTACACAAAGAGACAACTCACGTAAATTGAGCGGCGGTGGGGAAATGAAGGAACTGGACGCTCCTTGATAGGCCATGAGGCTGATCTCCCGTTGACGCTGCTCCTGCTGCAGGCGCATCTTGACCCGCCGGTGTCGGTAGGCACAGCAACAACTCAGCATGATGATCAATGTCCATACCAACCAAAACCCTAGGAACCGAAAAGAAAAAAATGAAAATGTAAGTCCATGATGAGGAGTTGGGTGTGCAATTATGTGTCAGATTTTACTGCAGCAAATGCTATTTGATGTCAGAAGAAGATTCGCATTTTAATTGCAAGCACATGTAACATTTCATGAATCAAAACATCTTAAAAACCATATTTAAACGGTTTGTGCATTCCTGCTTTTCAGCACCTGTGATGTATTTTAAGAACGACAGTGGAAGTAAAACTAATTTGAGAATGACCTAACGCACAAAGAGCATCTACTGAGGACCTTGAGTGGGATATCTACAAAGAGTATACAAACGCACACATTGTGTGATTTCTCTGAATGAAGAGTGGGCAAAAGGAGAAAAATAATCCATTGTACTTACACCAGAGCTCATAGTAGTAGGTACAACACTCCGTCTCTCCACAGCAGTAGCCCATCTCACAGCGATACTGTTCATTATTTACACCAAAACAGAACTCCTTGGCCTGAAACGCACACACACACACACAGGGGGTTCACAAAGTCACTATCTGAACAAACACTCAATCACACAAGTAAACAAAAAGGGACATAGCAAGCGGTTGACATCCTGACCTAGTTCTTGGATCCATTTAACCTTTGTCTTTGTCACTTCAGTGTCACTGATTGTGTTGGCACATTTCTGAGCTAATATTCTGCACCATTACACGTTCAATTAACACACGTTAATAGACATGATGAGATGTAACTTGAACACATGAAAAACACAAAGGCACGGTTTAACCTAACTAACATGACTTATCAAAACAATATACATCCCCAAGCAATGAAACACTGCAGCGTTAAAAGGCATTCAATGGTTGAGAAGCTTAAGACAAGACCATATTATATCAACGCTTTCCTTAAAAAAAAACTAAGTGAACCTACATAGACTGCCTTGTGTGGACACACAACATCAACAACTGTGGATAAACACGACAAATTGCCGGGTACCAGTTAGCAACATCTAACGTTAATCTTGGCCCCCCCTTTGATTATTGATTATAAGTGTGAATTGTTGTTAACGAAATGCGCCAGCGCGGCTTAAAAAGTACCAACTCGCATTTTCCATCGCGTGTCGAAATCAAATCGAAAACTCGAAGCATCTGACGTCACCCTCGGTGAAACACAAGCGGGCAGTGTCGTTTTTCTTTGTGAGGAAAGACAAAAGGGATCGACGGGCGGCCTTCGCTAGGCGCAAAATCCGCGGCCTCGGCTCCAGCCGTCCGCCGACCCAGGAAGCGCGAAAGGGGCTTACCTGCACCAGACAGCTCCCGGTACACAGAAGAGCTACAACGGATCCCAGTGCTTTCTGCGGCATCTTTCTGGGTTTTCGGCCGGCGACACGACGGGAAACATAAAGCAGTCGGTGGATGCGTTGTGTGCAGCTGGTTGTTAGCGATGCGGCCTGTTGCGTTCCAACATTGTTTTTCTTGTTCCTCGTCGCTCACTCCGTCCGGGTGCTAGCATGAACCTGAGGAGGCTGGGGGGCAGGCGGCCTGCAGGGGGCGGGGACGGGCGCGCGCGCGCGCGCTCTCTGTCTCCCTCTTCTCTTTCGCTCTCTCTCTCGCGCGCGCTCTGGGTGCGTGTGTCTGTGTATTCGAGGATAGAACACAATAGTTACACACAGCTTTCACTCTAGACGTTATAAACCTTTTCCCACAGCATCATTTTTATACTAATAAATCAAATCATTAAAATTAACTTTGTTCCTAAGTTAAATATATATATTTTTTATGTTTGAAGAGAACATAACAGGGAAATACATAAATCTATATACCGTTCATGTTGTTATTCTTTGCTTTTGAAAATGTCAATGTATCCACAACCTGTTACTTCCATTATGCGATACTACTAAAGTTGATTTAACACTTGAAAGTATAAAGGCGTTGAACATAAATCCACGTAAAACAGTTTATTTTATTTAATCAAAAGGAAAACCCAAATACACTGTAACCGTTCAACTTTTGGGTTAATCATTTATTCATCCAAATAAATGAATTGGCAATATTTAATTTCTTTTTAATTTCTTTGAGGTAAAAAAATATAAAGGTTTCTAATTATGCATTCATCAACGAAATACCAGACAGTTGGTCAAGCAAAAAGACATTTGAAGACAACAGCTTGGTCTGTTGGAAATTGGAATAACCATTTTCACCATTTGTAATTTTCTTTCTGTAATTGTCTGGACATTATGAAAACATCTAGAGGGTTAGACTTTGCATAATGTACTTTCTTAAAATCCTTTTTTTTAATCTGTCACGTTGTTTACGCTGACGTCACCGTTTCCCTGGCAACGGAACCTGACAGCTGTTGGATAAAGAAACAGAGAGATGTTAATCCACTGAGCAGCCTATGCAAGGGGCCACAACAACAACAGGGAGACATGGTGAGTTATCTGATTCATATACTAGAATAAATAGGTGCTGTGATACTGGAGACTGCTTTACTCAACCAGTGAAGGGGCAAATAGGATAGATCAAATACTGCATTGGTGGTTAAGTGTCAAACAATGTCAACACTGAATTAATACTGAAGCTGATGATGTTAATATGGGTTGTCACTAAAACTATCTATCTGTATTCCACATTTATTCAATGTTTTAATGCTTTGCAGAATGGCAGTGGTTCTCTAGCACAACTCTCACAAAGTATCTGACTTGCACAAATGCAGATTTTATTCAGACAATTAAAAAAATACAAAGCAAACAAACCACAAATATGGTGCACCGAAGTGTGCTGAAAATATGTGATGTATATGGTGATGTGTCTGCTGATAGAGAATCTGTTGATCGTGTTGATCAATTGGGACACTGTACTGTACACGTGCGGCATGTCACAGAGACAGCTTTTTAATCTTGGTAGAACACGCTGCTATGTGGAAAGCTTGAGCCAACTTGAGCCGCACGTACTGTATCACCTTCTTGACACTTGCCAGGCACGGTGCACATGCCTAATCTTGGCTGACCAATGAGAGATGTTGGCCTGCTACGTGTGTCAGTCACTGCAAGAGAGACTATAAGCTGAATCCTCATGATTCTTGCTGCAAGGGGAGTATTTAACCTCCTGTTTTGTTCTTCTGCTCAACTTTGCCACCGGACTGGCCTCTGATGACTGGTGGCAGGCTGCCCGCCATCTATTTGCCCCTTAGCACCTGGAACATAAAAGGCCACAAATCTGTGGCACTCCATTTGGGTGACAACCCAATGATAAAATGCTCGCTTGTCATCTAGGAACCTGCTGTTGAGGCTAACCGCGGCTAACACGTACTATGATCTGCCTGCAGGGCCTTCTGGCCATTCTTCGGAAGCTGAAGCAGACACCAGAACAAGAGGTGCGCTTACTGTTGCTAGGTTTGGACAATGCTGGAAAGACCACTGTGCTGAAACAGATGGCAGCTGAAGATATCAGCCACATCACCCCCACTCAAGTACGAATGCACACACGTACGCACAGAGTAGCTTTGGCACACACTGTGGAGTTTCTCAACAGAAAATCTAATCATGCCCTAATTGTTTTGACCTGCAAGTATTGAATAAATATAATTACAAATAAAATGCATGAAATTGTCTCTCAACAGGGCTTCAATATAAAGAGTGTTCAGTCTTCTGGCTTTAAGTTGAATGTCTGGGACATTGGAGGTCAGCGCAAAATCCGCCCCTACTGGAGGAACTATTTTGAGAACACAGATGTGCTAGTAAGTTCAGTTTGATATATTTGCGCTGCCTGTCGCAATCACCAACATTAAATTGAGTAAATAACCAATGATAGTATTGTTTGCAGATATATGTGATTGACAGCTCAGACAAGAAAAGGTTTGAAGAGACAAGTATGGTGAGATGCAATTTACATTTTCTTCATAGAAGTGTGATGATAAAATATTCTAGTGCGATTAAGAGTCGAATAATGTTATACTTGTGTGTCTGCACCTCCAGGAGCTGGCAGAGTTGCTGGAGGAGGAGAACCTTGCCGCCGTTCCGCTGCTAATCTTTGCTAACAAGCAGGATTTGATGACAGCCACCCCGGCCTCCGAGCTGGCAGAAAGTCTCAATCTGCACACAGTCCGGGATCGCATGTGGCAGGTCCAGGCCTGCTCTGCAATCAGTGCTGAGGGATTACAGGTGAACAAAGTACACAACACCTGCAAACACACAACATCCATTACTCGGTGCGGGCTGAGGAGAACGGCTTTGCAGTCAGTTCGAGATATCACATTCTTTTCACTGACTACACTGATGCAATGCCAAATGGGAATTGATGCATTTAACCATAAATACTCAACAGTGAAAGTAGTATTCAACAAAACCAATTATAAATATACAAACAGAAAATGGTAAGATAATCAGAATAAATTGCAACATGTAACATATAATGTCCATTTTATAGACATATTTGTAAAATCAAAACATTTCTTTAAAGCACATTCACATTGTCGGTTTCTTTGCAGGATGGCATGACCTGGATTTGCAGAAATATAACATTTCGAAAAAGATAAGTGAGCAGGCAAAAGATCTGTGAAGAATTGTAATCATCTATGAGTATGCGGCCAATGACTGAATAAAAAATATTTATATAGTATTTTCTGTGAAAGAGCTGTGATCGTTCGAGTCTGCCTGCCTGCGAGTCTCCCAAGTCAACGCTAGAGGGCAGCCTTGTCTAAGCATTGTCTCTTACTTCTTAAAGTTCAACCAATACACTGCTATCTTTCCATCAGTGTTGAGGATTCCTCCCTGTGCAGATTTTTATTTGTTAATTTATAATTAACACCTTCAATTTCTTAAATCAGTACTGAGCTTAGTGCAGAGTTATCAAATAAATTCAAATCCAAAAAAAGAAATTGAAACTCAAAAGGTTAAATTGTTGAATAACTCTTTAAGATTTTGACCATTATAAAGACTGCTATTTGAATCATTCTTCATAATATTAGGAACAATCAATAAGGGTGGGATTAGCATACAATGACACTAATTAAAATAAATAACTGCACTGCTATGGCTGTTCCTCTCAGGTGCAGAGAAAATCTCACGGACAAAGTGACCATAAAACATGAACACTTGCACATGCATGCGCGAAACACAACACAACCCATATCGCTTGCACACGCGATAAACCATACGGAAACACCATGGCCATTCAATTACTCAACTTCTCACCTTGTTCGCCATGCTTTACAGCAAAGCAATTGCACTTTCAGACTATTTTTCTATTTTGTCTTTTGCAGCACATTTGCCACAAACTCCACTAATCTGCACTGGCCGAGTGGTCCACAGTGGTCCTATAGGGAATTTACATACAAACCTTTTCCAGGACTAATAGCTCTCCAATACAATTTGCATTTATATAGCCCCCTTCATACTAACATGATTTGGAGCCTTTCGCCCATGATAAAAATAAACCTCCTCCTTTGGCCTTGAGTTACTGCCCTGCTGCTGCCGTGTGTGTCCCTCTACGTATGCAAGCTTGGCTGATTTTAATATGTCAGAGCTGCTTGATCCTCCGATAGAGGTTGAAACTAGCACAGAAAGCCACAGAATGGGCCTCATAATGATTCAGCTGTCAGTGTGGGCTTTGGTCTCACCCAGGAGTGTGTTTTATGCATACAGGACATTTTAATACTGTTGATACAGCAGAATAAAACCCGTGATCAGGGCAAAGACTCACAAAGTGTGCTAAATGTTAAGCCTTAAATTACGTGAAAAGGGACACCTACATTTTTCTGTTTGAGCTGCTTTCAAGTTGCTTGTGCAAATGCATCCAAGTCTTTTACAAGGCTCCATGGAGCCAAAGAGGAAAAATTAATGAATGAAGAAATGAAAGTCTACCATGTGAGACAGACAATAAAAAGGCCTCCTTCCTCCCTCTGGATTGCTTCATCATTAACATCTAATTCATGTGATTATCACCCAACCTGTATAAAAAAAATATACCCAATTACAAGCAGAAGCACTCTGATAAAGCTTCACAATCGTGTCGACCAATAGCATGTGAATCAGACGGCAAAGGATGTGAAGTGCCTTTAAATCCCAAATGAATGAAATTGGATTTACCATGCAGAAGAGTGGATTGGAGCAACCACTCCTCGTTACCTCTGGCTCCATCATCAGCGAGGTGAAAGGCAATCAGGCCTGCAAGAGGCCATAAATCATGGGACTTTCCCAGCTACTCAGGCCAGCACACCGGCCTCCCACACAGGGGAAACGAAGGGCAGGGAGTCTGATTGATTCACCGGGCCAGAAAGAGAGAGAGAGAGCGAGAGAGAGGAAAAAAAAGAGATCCTGTGACTTAATTATAAGTGTGTTGTGTCCCGTACACTGTAACCATGGTTCGAACACTGGTGATTGAATATGGTGTGGGACGCGTCACAGTAATACAGTAGTGGTAAATAATATAAAGACATTATTCCAACATTAACCTCTGTAGAAAATACACATCTATGGGACATGTTGTGTTGCAAGGCAGACATCTACAAACAATAATGTAAAGTATTGGAAAGAAAACCGCAAACATGAAATTGTTAAACAAGGAATCGCAACATACACGGCATTAGTACGGTTTCTTAACTAAGGGCATCAGATGTAACACATCAAAATTACTCAAATATAAGATTTAAGTTTTAAAAAATGGGAAAAAGGTTAACAGTGACAGAACGCAACACTCTTAGAAATAATGTGTCTAAACAAAATGACATTGTAAACTCTCCTCTACTTTGTTTAATTGCAAATAAATATCTTTAGCTTTTTTTTAACCTTCTTTGGGATCACACAAGACGCCATCAGGCAATGACAAAGTTGGAATGCCTTATGTCCATTTAATTGATTAATAAAGAAAAGAATTAGCAGACTCATCAAAAGTGAAAACATCAGCACCTCATCTCAAGCATGTTTAATGGAAACCGCAACCTGGCACTAATGTGATGATGAATTTGATGAAGTGTAGAAATACTGTTAACCATGTATTAAGCACGTCTTACAAAAGAATGTTCTTAGCGGTTATTTGTTAGACCCCAATACAATGTAAAAGGGAAAGTAAAGTAAAGTATAGCAGTAATGCTTAGGAACATAAACAGTGCTCACTCAGGTGCATCTTCGCAGTAGCAGTCCGTTCTTTGGCAGGATTGAATAATTAAGTAAACATCTCTCTCAAAGCCTCTCTCTCTCTCTCTCTCTCTCTCTCTCTCCAGTCTTTTCTTCTGCCATCGCTCCCTATTAAACTCCCATGTACCTTGTCCGCTGCTGTTGTCGGGCACGTCCCTCCTCGACAGTGTTGGGGGTCGTTTGTTTGACCGGCACAGTGTCCCTCCTGCCTCATTCCCAGGCCTATCCTTTATGATTAAGCAGATAAGTGCTGGTACTGGATGATAAAACAAACAACAAATGTCCACATTCCTCTCATAGCTCCTTTGATGTGTGTGTGTGTGTGTGTGTGTGTGTGTGCCTCTTTTGGGCTATTACCTCTCCAAGCTCCCTTTGCCATAATCAAACTGCAGAGTCATAAACACGGAGGGACGGGGACTGTAAAATTTATCGGGAGGCTGTATCAGCTGGGGGACAGAAGTTCACACCTCGGAGAGGGTCAGTCTGAAAGCGCGGAGGGGTCAACGCGGGGGTCGTCCTGCTGAGGGGTCCGAGGCTCCGTTTGAAGTCACTGAGATAGAAAGCAGACAGGGGGACAGGGGGAGTTGGTGTCTCTGAACTAAGAGGTGGTGCAACACAGTAGGATGCCACCAGAGAATATGACAAACTTTCCAAGTGGCTGTAAGTGTTTTAGCAAAGTGATCAATTATTTTCTTTTTTTTTTACCTTGGTTTTAGCTGTCCTCGTGTTACATTATGTGATGGTAACCTCCCAACATTATTTTAGTGAATTTGGTAGAACAGCAGCTCAACAAAAACCTTTAAATGTGTTGAGGCGTGCGGTGTGTATGCGTTTGAATGTTTCTTTTCAATACAGGTTTCTGACTGTATAGCAAAAAAAAAACAAAGAGCTTCAATTTATATAGTTTACGACAAAAAAAAAATCTTGTCTATCTGTACAGCAGATTAACAATTCTAAGTGAAGAGTATTTCCGACCAAAAGTTGCTTTCACATTCTAATTAAGTCAATCGTCAATCTATTGTGTACTTTCACTAAAAATCACTACAATTGGAAACCAATCATGTCCAGTAGATCATAACATGGGTAAACTGTGACGACCGTAAATCAATAACTCACTGACTGTGGTGTCACTCTTCACTAGCACGAGGTCAGAGGTTATACTCTTGACCCCTCACCGACCCTTGACTCCAAACAGCACCGGGAGGAAATAGCACTTTCCATCGTGCAAAACGCTTCCATGTTGACTGATTGCCCTTATCATTTGACGGATCTGGTCCAATTCTTTCTTTCCCCCTCTGTCTCTGCTCCTCCGCACTCCCTTGTCCCTCCCCGACACTCATAATTTGACTTTTTATCACCTCTTGCTGAGAGAGAGACCCAGCGCCATCTGTCATTACAGCATGCGCTGACAGCTCCTCACACATGCATGGATTTTTACATTCGACTCAATCCAGGGGCTTACTTTGCTGTAACCGATTCAATATTCCACAAATGAGCAGGCCGATCTATATATACGCCACAGTGGATGGGATGATCTATAGCATCACCTTAATAGATTTCCCACGCCTCAGAGCCTGGCTAGTTTAGGGGAAATGGCATAATTTGTGCAATAAAAACATAATTATTCATTTGACTTGTTCGATAATTTATGTTCTTGGACATTACAGCTAGTGTGTGTGTCTGTGTGTGTTTGTCAAACGTTGTGGGTGTTAAAATAAGCCTTTATTCAAAAATCTATGTTATTAGTGTGTAAAGTCCTAAAAATCTTGTAATACATGTGTATTAAATGTTTTAAACTTAAAAGTGTGTTATAAATTGAAAGAATCTCTTTAGTTTCACACATTGACAAACGAGAACTTCATAACACTAATGTTAACCCATATATACAGTATATATATATATATATATATACAGACACAGTATATATATACACAGTATATATATATATATATATATATATATATATAGTTTCATTTATTTTATTTCCAAATGAATATAATTATTAAACATCATTTCGTAAGTACGATTTATCAGATATATCAACAATAATACACATTTGTATGATAAGTTTAAATAGAGTTTAAATGTAAATAACCAAGTAATCCCTTCACAAAAACACATTTTTATGGTTAAGCACATTTTAATTTAGGGATGTGTAGATATTCCCGTCGTAAAACAATAACATAAATAGGTTAATTTAGGAACAGCTGGTGTACTTCCACTGATAGATGAAATTCAACTAACCGAGAACAAAATGAAGGATATCACAGTAACAACACAACAAGCATGAATGTTTCCAAGTAACAAAGATAGCTTATCTTTAACTAAGATATTGTGCAATTGTAATGTTTATGTTTATGCTTCGTATTATAGCTGCATCTTATTTGAAAAAAGAAAGATATGTATTTGCACTGTTCTATCCGAGAAAATCTGCCTGAGAGGGAAATATTGTTTGTGTATTTCATTCTGTTTATATCTGTGCCTTTTATGGCCGGCGCTCAAGCTTTGTAGTGCCAGAGTGTAAAAGAGAGGGAGAGAAAGAGAGTATTCTCAATTTCCTTCTAAAAAGAAAATTCATTTGCAGTTGCTAATGTAATGTCATCGTTGTGTTTACTGAGCGTGGATGATGTATAGGGGATGTTGCATTGAGTGAGACTGCTTAATGATGCATAGAATTAAGTCTGTGGCTTTCAGCTGAGCTCCCCTCTCTCTCTCATGCACTCCGCTCCCCCCTCCCTGCCTCCCCTTCTCTCCTCCACACACACACACACACACACACACACACACCCTCAAACTCCAACTCACCATTCCCTTCCTTTTTCCTTCCCTTCTTTTTATCTCTCTCTCCATTTAATCCCCAGCCTCCCCCTTTCTCCCCCCGCCCCTTCCTCCTCACCAACCTCTCTCTTTTTTTTTTCTCTGATGCAGGGCTGTCTTGGACTGCTGGCCACACGTTGCTCCGTGCTCTGCTGCCTAACTCCATCAATCACTGCGAAGGGAGAGAAGAGAGTGTGTGTGTGTGTGGGGGGGAATAAAAAAGAATCAAAATAAGATACGGTCGGGGGAAAGGGAGTGGGATGAAAACACACACGTTGGGTACAGACATTGTACGGGATCAGTTTCACAAACCTGGAGGGAAGAAAGCAAACGAGAGGGAAGAACACCTCTTACATTTAATGATCTGCTATGCAAGGTGCCAGTCCAAATGGCTGCCCGAAAACACCGTGTGAATATATGGGGGCGATTGTGTTATTTCTGGCTCGAGCTCTGATTGCGACTGTGCTTTGGCCAGGGACAGTGATGATAATGATGATTGTCGTGATGATGTGATTTTAGTGCTCATGCTAACGGTTATTTGGCTGAGGGAGATTACAATCCGAGAGGACTAAAAGGTGAATAAGAGGATTGTTGTTGGGTGAGTTGAGCAAAATAAATAAATATATATATATATATATTTTTTTTTTCATTCTGGAAATTATTTCGAGAGAGATGTTGAACCCAGCATTCGTTTATGCCTTAAAATGTGTGTATGCTTGAGGAATCCTGAAGTAATGATGAAATCACAATTTCTCTATGAAAAGGCTGCGGCTGTTTCCTCGATTCAGCAGGAGCATTGAAAAAAAAAAAGATTTGTTTGATAAATGTGAAGGTGAAAATCTTGTATTAAGGTCCTGCACATATTTACTGCTCAAATGACAAATAGTCACACACGTCTAGGATAGATTCAAAAGTGATGGGACAAAGCACACGTAACAAAGAAATGAATGACAAAGGAGTCTTGTCTTGCTTCCACACCCTCCCAGAGATTGTCATTCCAACGCTGTTTCTTTTTTTAAATGATTTGTGACACACAACAAGAAACAACTATAAGCAATGGATATGGGGCTTGGAACATCATTATTTTGTTTGTTGCGGAGGAACTGAACTGGCCTGCACAGAGCCATGGGATCAACCCCATCCGACGCCTCTGGTGTTACCGGCAATCTCATAAGGCTCTTAGATAAGTGGAGGTTGTCGTTACAGCTTTAAACTAATGTCCATGCTTTTGGGAGCGGGATGACCATACATATCACATGTGGCTTTTACGTTCGGCTGTCCACATTTTGATTGGGCCATTTGAGACTGGGATTAAACATGTCAGCACCGGTTACAAGACACAGTACGAAACCATTTCAGCTGTCTGACAGTGTTTTGTTTGCGTGTTGACTTTACAGTTTCTCCCACATCCCACTTCTCCCCCCCCCCCTCTCTCTTTCTCTCTCATACTCACTCACTCCATTGCTCCATTGTGATCCAGTTGTCCACCCCATTCATCATCCCGCCACTCTTTCCCACACAGAATTATTATTTCTTTGATGTGTTACTAGTTGAAAACAAATCCATTTTTCTGGCCATCAATTTATCATTTGGAATGGGGGAGTCACACTTCAGCTGTAGGGGCGACCACATTTACCCAATTCCTGCTTGCACTTGGTACAGTGTGTGTGTGTGTGTGTGTGTGTACGTGCATTACGTTTTTCTTGCTGTGATCAGAGTTGGACTCTAAGATGCAAGATTAGAGGAAACAGTAAATGAGTGAAGGAAGGAAGGTTATTTTTTAAGGAAAGACTGAGGATGAGATGAAGGATTGCGAGTGTGCGCGTTTGTGTGTGTGAGACAGAGACAGAGAGAGAGAGCAAGAGAGAGAGGGAGAGAGCGAGCGAGCGAAAGAGAGAGAGGGCTTTCCTCTTCTTCCCGTCACCCTCCTTCACCTAACGTCTGTGATAATTTATCACTCCTTCTAGCTTGGCTGACAAACTATTTGCAGGAAAATGAGTTTTTCCGCCACGGATTTGTCCTCTGGGAATAGAAAGGGGAGCTGCTGTGTTTTTATTCCATCACACGCACACACACACACACACAAGCACACACACACACATACAGATGTGTGGTTTTATATACACACACACACACACACACACACACACTGCGACTTAGGTCCACAGTATTTATTGTGGGAAGGGGGGTGGTTAAGATAAATGAGGTAAATTAATAGAGTCACTGAGGGAAAAGATCTGCTTCCGCACCAGCAGATCCGCTACTGACACACACACACACAAGAGATGAGCGCATACACCACCCCCCCTTCTCTCTCTCTCTCTCTCTCTCTCTCTCTCATTCCACCCCTATCCCTTCTTCCTTCACCTGCCACACCATCCCTCCCTCCCTTGCTCACTTTGCTCTCCGGTCCTCCTGATCCCTCGTTTGCCCTCCCACAGATGACAAATGTAACACTCAGACAAACAGCGATCAGGGCCATACAGCATAATGTCAGCTTAGATCAACACTGAGACAAAAGCAAATAGCACAGCAGCAACATTGCTTTACAACGCACCCTGCCTGTGCCATGTGTGTGTGTGTGTGTGTGTGTGCGTGCGTGCGTGCGTGTGCGTGTGCGTGTGCGTGTGTCATCATTGCCCGGGTCACTGGATTCCAATCTCAGTTTCAACCTCATCAACCAAGATATTGACAATGTGCTTGACGGAGAATTACACGACAGTAAAGGCCTAATTACACTGCTATTACCCTGGGCTATCCATAATCGTCAAACACGACGCATCAGTGGGACATCACAGCAGTACATCTGCAGGCACTCTCTTTGCCGCTCCTAATGCCTGTTAGCATTACACAGTTGACATTTCTTTCCACTTATTGTCCACTTTTCCACTGTTATCTATACTTACACATATATGCCGCTGGGGATAGTTTGTAATATAACTTTTCTAATAATCATTTTCCAATATTAAATGCAGTCTTTAACTCTGAGGCCAGAGCCATTGTAACTTTAGGCATCACAGGCCAAAAGTAAACTGGAAAGCTTTTTTTCGTCTGTGTGTTAAAGGGCCGGTTTTGCCCAAACAGGTCTTCTTTAGACCACATAATCCATAAACTGCACAGTAAACACATTTTACTGGAAATGCTTTCTCCTGAAGACACAGTTGCCCGGGGTAAGTGATTGTTTGGGGTTTGTTTTTTTCTAATTAGATCAAACTGACCCCTTTAAATGTAGTCAATTAAGAGATGATGATCTTTTCTCAATAGATTAGTGCATGACAAGATCTTGCTCTTGCGTAAACTGGCCCAGATCTGAGTCTATTTAGCGAGTTAATTAGAAACAAGGCACTAATCCAGAAGATGAAAGTCTTTAGGTTTCCTTGCTGACATTCACTCCAACTTTTTTTTCTGCATTACAGCTTCATACCGCTCTGTGGATAATGAGGCTATATTTGACTGCTAATTTGATTCAATATGTTGCCCATCTCTCTGCTTGTAATAGGAGCACCTGAGTCCCCATGGGGACAACAATTTCCACATCTCTCATAACATTACAGCCAATTGCCAACTGTGTGATGCCAGTCCCCGTGGAAACCACTCCTGACTGACAGGCATGAAGACAAGGTTCACCAGTCGCTCTGATCCTCAAAGTCTCCTGCAATTACTAGTGTGTGTCAGTGGGGGTTCGTGTGTGTGTGTGTCTGTGGCCTGGATCACTGAACTCATTCATGTAATGATTACGGTAATGACGACACATTTTGGTACTTTCCTCCACTTTTATACTCCTTTTTTTTAGGAGAGATAATACCCGAATGAAGTAGTGCCACAACAACAGAGACAGAGCAGATTAAAAAACGTGTGAATCTTCTGATTGTTCATTAGAAGAGATCGCATCTGAAAACCAGTCTGATTTGCATGATGCATATACATGCTGTATTTATGTATGTGTGTGTGTGTGTGTGTATGTGTGTGTGTGTGTGTAAGGAAGGCCACCAAAGCACAACCCATGTCTCATCACACAGGTAGAGACTCATGTCTTCATGGCTGTGACATGATTAATATTGGATGATGATATTTTTACACACTTCACTTTTTTAGGGCAAAAACAACATATGGAGTCACTGTTCATACTGCATCACTTATTTCAAACACATTAGTGAAAATTAACATAACAACACAGTGTAGATTTACAGTCATGCTGAACAACATTATAATCACTGTTAGACATCTGGAATGTAAAATATTTTTGGGGAATAAAAACAAAGTAATTAAAGAGTCTGTACAGCTATTAGAAAGCTGATGTCAACACTTAGTGGATGCTTTCAATAAAGCCGGAAACAACAATGATTGATGATGAGGACTGATGCTAAAACTTAATGTATTGATCTGTATGAAAACACATTTGCCAAAGATTGCAACCTATGTGCTGGCTGTGAAGCACAAAGAAGGCAGAGGTGAACACTGAGTCCTGAGGTGGATACAGCATGTCTTAATGGATTGCTTTATCGCAATCCATTGAAAGGAGGACATTAATTATGGAAAACTGGGTATTAACAATATTGCAATCAGAACAATGCCAAGGACTGCAGAAAGACGGGCCTAGGGAAGAAATACACTTCCTCAAAACCACAGGCCTTTATCATAAGTTAAGTAGGAATGACGTTATAAGACCATTGGGAGGCAGCAATGCACTAAACCATGCATTTAACCTGCTGCTTGAATTAGCAAACTTCCGTATTTCTCAAACTAATTGCAAAACCTTATATTTGTGACTATTTTGACCCGGGTTTCATTCTATTCATTTTAGCATTTTCCATACCCATCTTTGTTTTTCGCTGGCACCATCGCTTCTCCGTAAACACAGCTTTCTGAGAAGTGAGGATAGACACTTGAATCTGCAGTCACTACTGATGTCAAAAGAGGTGTTAGGGTTAGTGATCTAACCTTTGAATGGGTCATGTTCACGTTGAATCCCTGGTTGGTTCCCAGGAAACAGAGACGAGGACAATGTGTTGTCACACCAGACCAGGTGTGTTTTCATACGGGTGGTGACCTGGATGTTGGTTTGAATGAGACAAAATTAAGACAGGTGTTAGATTCTAACTGGCACCTATAAGACGATGTGGCCTAAACACAGCCTAAACAACCCCCCAACCCCGCCTCCCCCCCTGAAAAAAGAAAAAAATACTTTAAGGGAGAGCAGTCAAGAGAAGAACAAGAAGATTTGGGGTCCCGTGCGGGGAGGGTTGGGGGGTTTGGGGCATCAGCAGGAGGGACAGGGGGAGAACAGAGTGTGGGGTCAGAGGGCAACTCCAAAGCGGAAATGGGAGGCACAGGGGGAACAATGGACGGGGCTGGACAGACAAAGCTGGAGGGAGGGTGGACAGTGCACAAAACACAGGAAGATGAGGAGAAAAAGATGAGAGGACCGAATGGAGAGGAGCCAAAACAGATGGTAAAGGATGGTTGGAGAGAAAAGGATGAGGGAGGGGGAGCTGAAAAGCCATTGGCAACACATGCATCATGAAAGTAACAGCTAGGAGGAGAGGCTGAGGACCTGAGCAGAAACCTGACTGGATCCCATATGGCAACGTATTGACAGCACTGATGTTAAATTCAGATTTGTGTAGCTTTCTGGTCAAAGCGGTAAACAGAACTCCTCATTTAAAATGTAGGCTTCTGTTAAAGTGTTACGTCAGTGACTTATGGGAACACCTGTGGACTTATTGCGGTCTTCTGGAGGTCCTCGACCAAATGCAGAATGTTTTTAACACAGAAACAGAAACATTTACATTTAAAAACAGAAAAGGAACATTCAAGTAAATAAACATTCATTCTCCTGGTAAATATCAGTGCATGGAGAACCAAGAACAGGGTATAAATATATGTTTCAGCAGTTGTGCACTGGAGAAAGCATTGCCCTAATGTGATCATCAATACTGAGGTGTTTCTGCAGCTATTATGACCTAATTATCTGGCTCATCTCGTCTCGCTGACCACAAAGAGACGTGCGCCGGCTCCGTTAGATTTATAGAAGTTGTCATTAAGTGGCCGCTTTCCCCACGGAGGCATTCATCTTTGTGCGGGTGCGCGCAGAGGAAGAACAGGGAGGTGTAATGCATCCAACAGGAGCGCGCACCGCGAGTCGGGGAGTCACACCTCCGAGGGCTGAAGGATGGGAGATTTTTTTTTTTTTAATTACGAATGTTTTCATAATGTTCTTTTAAAAGTTTCTTTTTGGTTGTGTCGATATAATTCACTCAAAAATCTCAGTGCGCACTGCGCCATTTAACGACGTGTGCAATTACACACAGAATCCTCATTTTTCGCATTTCCTCTGATGATTGGTTAGGCCATAGGTTGTAGTAAGATTTTTGTCTATATTAGACAAGAACATAAAAGTGTAGATTAAAATGTAGCTACACCTAACACATCGAATTTAATATATGGAAAATCTCTCGCTCTCGTTTTACTCAGATTGAAAATATCCCCAAAACGTTAAAGGGCGAAGTATTCAGGCATGTTTCCTCTTATTACCGCAGTCGGAAGTGTCCGATCTGACCTTTTACCCTCACCTCTTGTTGCCACCTGTCGCCGCAGGTTACGCTGCTCTTATTTTTTTTCGCGGACACACACTTTGCTTTAGGAAATAAATCCTGTCAACAAGACACACCCGGAAAGAATATAAAAAAAACTAAACACGGTATATTTCATGCATGCATTATCTGTGAGTCAGTCTGTTCAACACACACAGTCTGGGTTTTTTTCTTAAGAGGATAACAATAATAATTAATAATAATAATAATAACACTGGGATTATGCAGATATTTAACCAGACAAGCGTCTCTATTTCTCTACCCAAGATTAACATGTAGTTTAAAAAGGTTTCATACGAAAACCGCAGCATCAACATTAAAACATTAAAAAGGTAAAATGATTTGAAATTATTTTTGCTCTGTGCAAATCAATTGCCCGTTTTGAAAGCGTTAATTCTGAAGCATTGGTAATTTGATTTAAAACTTATTTTGTAGTTTCAATCATTTTCCATGTGTTCATGACTTGGCTGAGGAGTAAAAAAACACACACACGTGCGCGTGCGCGCGCAAACACATACACTTACACACAGATTAGTCACAACATTAAAACCAGTCATCTGTTTTAATGTTGTGTCTGATGGGTGTATACACGGAGAGAAAATTGACAGAATGCAGATATGAAGACAGGGGTGAGCCAAACAGTGTGTTAGATTTTAGATGTCCTGTTGTCGTATTTGCCAATAATCATAACTTTAGTACAACATTAATTTTCTGTTTATCCCCCACTGCTGGGTGTTCAAGGACAGATGTATACATTATAAACAGCTACACAATTTATGACATAAGCAGTGTAGGCTATGGTGCACGTGGACGATTGGACTTGTGTTTTATTAATCGTGTATTCGTTACTATGATGTATTCAGTTAATTCAAGGAAAAGCCCCATATTTACATTAGAATTCAATATATTAAATATAATATGTTGGCCACTACTTTACACGCTATTTTTCAATTTCCCAAAGTTGCACCCTGTCAGCGTCAGTGAAATATGTTTTTGGTTGTTTAACGGACACAGCTCCCTCTTGACAGTATGTAAAGGCCTGCTGGAACACACACACAAAAAAAATCATAATTTGATTACAGTGGATTACAGTATGTCCCTTGTGCCCTGTTAAACGTTTCTTAAATGCTATGTTTTGTTACACAAATAGCTGTCGCTGACAATAGATTCAGTGGCAGCAGATTACAATTGATCATCATGAAATTCAGAAACTACGACAAATAATACAATTAATATTGTAATCATGTTGGACATTTTACGTGTCTTGATTGGTGTGTGTCTATAGTGCAAACTACACAGACTCTTCATTATGACTGACACTGCGGGTGTCAGCAGCGAATTGCTGCTTTTCCCGAATGCATTCAATCTGGCGCTTGTGTCACTTATAAACTCAGATGCTGTTTGACAGCATCGCTGTTGAGAGACCATATCAAAATCGAAATAGCGTTGAGGTAATGTCGAGCTTGAGGAAAATCACCAAGAGGCTTCAGGTGATGCACTTTCCCATGTATTTGGAGGTTTCCTTACTGTCCTGTTTTATGCGCTCCGAGAGGATTTAGGGCGTGTGTTCTGCCTCTTGGCGAGTGGGACCATATAATTACGCGCTATTTTAATTCACACTATCATCGTCATAGATACCAATCTATGACTTTTAATCCCTTGTTAAACTCTCTGTAACCTCTCTCTCTCTCTCTCTTTCTACCTCTCTTGTGTCGCATCTCCCTCCAGGCACTTTGTCATTTTCTCTACGCTCTGGTCACTTCACAGAGGACTGTCTCTGTTTCCATCTGATGTTATGATTCCCTTTAGTCTCCTGACGGGTTTATTTATTTAAAAACAGTCGTCCCATTGTCCCGCAGCTGCACTGAAGTGGAGTCAGAGATTTTTTAAGAGACGAGGAATAAAAGACTTCAATCACAAACTGACGAGATAAGGACCAAAGTTGCTCCATTTTTTTTTTTTTTTTTTTTTTGCTCTAGTTATCTAAATCCGAAGCGAAACTGCGTAGAATTTCGTAAAACTACGAATCAATTCTAGAAATGATTAGATTTTGTGTGATGAGAACAGATCAGTTTCCCTTTAAATAAAAAAAAACATATGGTTGGATAAAACTGGTTGTATATCAGACAGGAGACAAGGTGCCGTGGGTGACTGTCATTAGAGGTGTTGTGTTTGTTTTACAGGTTTGTGAGAACAACATTAACAGCGTTTTAACTCAGGGGGATCCTGACACCCTGGTGTGACATCACTCGCATGCAGGGCCTGTTTCACGCTGCAGGGTGCAGACAGTAGAATCCACTAAATTACTGCAGCAGACACAATTCCGCCATTGCACAGCACACACACACACACACATGCACACACACGGAGCATCAGATTCAGTCTGAGAGATAAATAACTGCGTGTAGAGGTGCATCCAACGGAGCAAAAATATTAATAATATACAACATATACTACCTTTAACCTTCGAACTTACCCCTTCCTGGCACATGCTTGTCAGGTTTTTTATCATTACTTTACATCTGGCCTTTGTGGTAAATTCACTTCATTTCAAGAGGACTTGAAAAGTGGTAAACATTATTGTTTTTCGGCTCCATCATGAATGTCTTGTTAGAAAGAAAATACCCCAAACTTTAGGCAAAGATCCCT
This sequence comes from Colistium nudipinnis, assembly GCA_016785305.1. Taxonomy (NCBI): domain Eukaryota; kingdom Metazoa; phylum Chordata; class Actinopteri; order Pleuronectiformes; family Rhombosoleidae; genus Colistium; species Colistium nudipinnis. Next base: position 467,677 of record JAFBJU010000116.1, on the reverse strand, counting down.
GGCTAATTGTGTGTATTTTTCAATACATTAAATGTAGATATTTGTTATTAATATATTAATTCCCTAATTGGATGGAGAAAAACAACAGTTGGCCTGGGAGATAACTAGCAAATTAAGCAATCTGCATCTGCTTGACAAACTTGGAGAACTCTTCGCTATAGGTTTGGATAAAACATATTCAACAGTGATTCCATTTCTCTGTATTCTTAGTTTGCACGAGTTTGGTGGGGTGGGGGCAGGGGCGTTTAATTTTAATAAACGTGCCAAATTGCTGGTCAGTCCCTCAGTCAGGTGTTAGTCTACCTGTCAGGGAGAGCCTGTGACGGATCGCAGCAAATCATGCACTAAATTGTGTGTGAACGGAGGCACATGCCTGTACACGGTCTAATCGAAGCGGGGCTGTCGCTGGAGATGAATGGAAACACGTCGTCTCCCTGACAAGTGTTTCCGTACAGTCGCTCGGTGCCATCACAACACAGGGTCAGTCTTCCTGGGGGGGATGCTCCGCTACTACTACTGCTCCTCCTCCTCCTCCCCCCTCCCCGAAAAAACCATGCTCCTCCAATGGCTGCAGGGCTACATCCTCTGCGCAATCCCGGTTGGATAAAACCTGGCCGAGTGTCGCCTGCGCACGCCACAGCACAACACAACAGCCCGGACGCACAAGCGTGTCTCACAACCAGAGTCTGACAATTCGGATAATATCACAATCTCTGCAGGGGGTGGATCGCTTATTTTCAACGCCGTCGTGGAGAAGGTAAGGTCTTATTTTAATTGATCGTGCATCGTCAGGTGATGCCTGGAGGAGAATGAGGAGCAATGCATAATGATACGCAGTCCTTAAGAAACGGCGAGCTGAAGCCTAACGTGTTAAAGGAGAGTTACATTTTCCTGAAAACAGTCTGCAGGATGCAACACACAGATCAGTGGACTAAATAAGTATTCGTAGGAAAATAAGGCACAATTGACAAGAGCATGATTGCGATAATTATTGTATAAAAATATCTCCCGGGCACCGTTAAGCGAGGAGTTATAAGAGCAGGACTAACCATCTACTGTATATATAGTCACCTCTATATAAATATATAAAAGTGCTGATTTATTTTCAGGAATTCATTTGAGACTGCAGAAAAAAAAATAGTAAACACGCGTGTTGTTTCAGTTCTCTCCGCTGTAACATGTAATGCAAACAAAATGAATTATACCGAATTGTTGGGCCTAATATTTGAGATTATAGGTTACAATGTCTCGTTATCACACTCACTGTAGTGAAAAGATTCATTCAAAACGACAATTAGAACATTTGCTATTAGTCAAATAGACCATTAGTCTTTGTCTCCAACAGAAAACGCGCTGAGTTGACTGTGTAACAAATGAAACGGGCTGACAGGAAAAACGACTTGGACATACAGAAACTATATTCTCGATATTATTAAAAAATGAATAAATAAAACCTTACCCGATGAGAAAGTCCGTAAGACGCTCAAACCAAGTCCGGAACCCTGCATAAAGAAAATCAGTTATTATTAACAGGAAAAATAAAAGACGGGGATTAAAACAGTATTTGTATATGTATAGATCAATTAAAAATAAGTACAACCATTAGATTATGTTCAGAGCTACATATTAAGATTTAAAAAAATATATAGAAATGTTAAAATCTTCAACCGATTAGTAATTCATCATTTTCTTAGATATATAATTCTATAATTTTCTTGCTGTAGCCAATTAAGTATCAAGTTTAACAACAACGAAAAAAATGGATTTTCACGCCAGTGTTTTTGCAAAGGCATAGAGTAAATTTTAATATTTTGTCATTTGGACATATAAGAAAAACTGCATTTCCAACCGTGCTTCTCATACGTAGATCAAAAGAGAAAACTTAATTAAACCTGACAAGGCACAGTGGGCTATATTTCTAATTGCCAAAGTGTAAATGCTAATAGCAACAAACCAAAATAAGGCAGAATCAAATCAAACACTGCACCTTAACTTCTACTGTCAATCATCACAGCTCAAAGTGTGTGACACTGTTAACATTTTTTGTTGAATTGCTTAGACACATATTGGACTTTGCCTTTATAGAAACACATTAATATTAAATTGGCGATTTCATGGCGATTATTTTCCACTATTGTCCTGTATAAACTCTTAAAACCAGACACTTGTCCTGAACATTTGTTACTGTGTCAAAAAGCAAATTTCTAGAGCTGAGAATATTTTAAAACACACTTTTATTCTGCAGATGTAAGGAGCGCAGCAGCACCTGGGCTAATGGAGCGAATATTCAAGGCTTACATATTGGCAATAATAACTGCCATAACAATTTACGACGGATCTAACATTCTATATTGAAGAGTTAATAATTTGCCAAATCCCTTAAATCCATCACCTTCCTTTTTTTTTTACAGGGCAAATTTGTTCAACAAATTTAGAATCTTATAAAGACAACGTGTAATTAATGTTTGTTTATTTTACAGATTGTGAAAGCCCTCTCGTTTTTAATGTCAGGTTTTGTGTTGTTGTGAAGAGAATCGGTAGTAGGAAACCAAAAATGCTCTCGTCAAACTCTCACCTCAACTTTACAAAACTCTACAAAAAATTGTGAAACATGAACAACGTGTAATTTTTTTAAAGCTTACACTGCTGGCTGTGATTATTATAAGGGGATTAAAGATATATAGAAATTCATCTTTGCTGAAAGGGAAACATTTCCAATCAAATAATGATTTATTAAATAACAGTGGTTTCAGACAACAGAAATGCATGCCTGGTGACTAATGACAGTGACTCGCCCTATAAGTTAATGAAGACAGGGATACTGTGTACACCGGGTGAGTATTGCATTCTGCGTATCCCATATGACAAATACCCAGTCTCACGAAACCCCCCTGTGTCCTTTTGCAGCGTGTGATCGGCGGCACGCACTGAGGGAGCACACTCATGCCAGGCGAGGCAGGGCGAGGAGTAAGAGCACCATAACTGGGACAGCGCAGAGAGGAGTGTCGACATACTGCTGTTGAAGCAAGGACCAAAACTCAGGGATATGTCCAATAGCACTGGAAGAGGTAACTACACAACACAAGCTAGGCCTGCCTTCTTTGGAATTGACTAACATCAACAGGGAATGGAAATAAGTTGTACTTATCTAACCTTAATAATCTAATGCAGTTTTAAGTTTAAGGAATGACACAGTTTAAGTTAGTTTAGTATTTATAGGTTGTATACACATAAAATGTGGCTTATTACACTATGGATATTTGTCACTGTGGTAAAACAGTAGTGGCCAAAAAGTTGACAAAAGCTCAACTAATCATATATATTTTCACAACCCCTTTATGGAGGGTTGTGTAATGGTAGATGTTGGATTGGGCGCTAAAGGCCTCCACTAGACTGTATCACAAAGTTTAGTTTGTTGAGATCAGTAGTTGGACTATATTTCTACCACATTTTAACTGTGAACCACTGACAGTCTGGAGTGGCATCACATAGAGAACAACCTTATCTTAGGTAATTGCATGACATTTGAAGCTCTTATCTATCTATCTATCTATCTATCTATCTATCTATCTATCTATTCATTGTTTTTTGGTGTGCACGCGGTGTTCGTGCGCGTCCCACCCCACCCCCCACGGGGGCTGCTCGGCTTTAATATCCTGCAGGTTGATGAAGCTTGGCGGGGAGATTTTTTTCCACACTCCGCTGGCAGCGTTAATAGAACCCCCCCCCCCCCCCCCCGCGTTAATAGACCCCCCCCCCCCCCTCCACACCCCCCACCTCTCGGCTGCTGTTTGATGTGGAAATGAAAGCTGGGAAAAGGCAGAGAGGAAGAAGTGGCTCAGTGGGTTAAATTAAAAGCTGTGCTGTTCTCTCACCGTGCAGTCTGTGGAGGAGACGGTGGTGTTTACAATCAGCTGTTATTCTCCAGCAGCAGCTTTGACAGAGTAGATTTGCATCAACCACATAAATCCTGTTGTCTTTTTTCTTTTTTAAACGCTTTGCATCAACAAGGTTCAAACAAAGTGATTATAGTTTGTTTTTTTTGTCACTTTCATGTGTTATATTTAAAATATTGTTATAACTTGGTATATAACCATAATTAAGTATTATGTATTAAGCATATTTACTGTATATAAACATTCATTAAAATGAGCAGAGTGAAGACCACTTTTCCACATATATTCCCAAGTGCCTAACTGGCAAAATAAATCTTAATACATATATATTTATAAAAAGACAAATTCAAGATAGATAATATATTGGTGGAGTATTCCATGACTTTCATAATGATTTTTAGGTGTTTCAATAACAGACACCCCCAGTGAAGCAAACTGAGTCTCATAGACCAAGCCTTATCATAGGTTTATGTGCCTGTAAGTAATCAAACAGTGGACAGTTTAAAAGCTTGGTCTTTGGCTATTTGTAGTAAATATGGCCAGAATACAACAAATGAATAGTATAATATTTTACTTTCACGAAAAAACACAATGTTCTGTTTTGGAATTGTTGAAAAATCCCTCTCATTCTAGTTACTTTGATTTAAGTCAACTAAAATGTCATATTAGACAGTACAACAACAAAAGGATAAATGACTATGGGCCTGTGCGCGGCCAGGTGTATATATGACTCCACTCGTGTCTCGGGTGTCACATCTCATGTTCCATGACATTTATGAGTGTTCATCCCCCCTCCTCCCCCAGGTCATGGGGGTCTTAATCAACTAGGTGGAATGTTTGTTAATGGTCGTCCACTTCCGGAGGTTATCCGGCAACGCATTGTGGACATGGCCCACCAAGGGGTTAGGCCCTGTGACATCTCCCGTCAGCTCCGAGTCAGCCACGGCTGTGTCAGCAAGATCCTGGGACGGTAAGAACACTTTCAGAGCATGTTACCCAACTTCCTGTTACTGTGGACCAGCCTATGTTATTTGTCCTCTGAAAGTCTGCTTACTTATCAGGGACACTTTGTTCGCCTTGTTGTTGTTGTTGTTGTTGTTCGATTTAAGCAATGACTGAAATCCTGTAACCCCAGTAGATAAAAGTAGTTTAATTTTCTTTCAGCTACTACGAGACAGGCAGCATTAAGCCCGGCGTGATTGGTGGCTCCAAGCCCAAGGTGGCCACCCCAAAAGTGGTGGATAAGATAGCAGATTACAAGAGGCAGAATCCCACCATGTTTGCGTGGGAAATCAGGGACCGGCTGCTGGCAGAAGGCGTGTGCGACGGCGACACAGTGCCCAGCGTGAGCTCCATTAACAGGTGAAAAGCTAAACTATTAATATAAATCATGTTGGTGCATCTGTGGCTCTTAGAGAAAAGGTGAACGAGTGAGACCAAGTTAAGCACGGGGGCTGCAAGCCAGCATCTGCCATTCAAAGTTTAAACATCCACTTCTTAAAAGCACAACATAAATTCTGCTATTTACAAACTTCCCCATGTGTATTATCCTTTAACACTGAGTATCATAACAGCAAAACGTTTACGTTACTAGTTGGTGTTGATACGCCGCGGCCGCAGTGACGTCATCTCGGCAAACTTCGCCGGACAAATACAAATATTTAGTTCCTTAATATGCGCTGAATAACATCACACATTTTTTTAAACGGACTGTAATAACAATATCATCAGAATGTATAACAGTTATACACAATTTACATACCTGTAAAAAGCCGGTGAATATTGAGGACACGAAACTCATCTCATTTCCCTCCAGAGCTTTTCTGAATCGAAGCGGAACCGGAAACCCTCCCGTTAATTCCCCGTTGCAACGGGGGCAGCAACGGACGTTCCGCATCCCTAGTACACCTCCCATGCACCGATTAGAGTTTTTTGATTAAATGAAACTTTGTTATTTAAATTAATAAAAATAGTACACATTATGCATACAGTCCAACATCAAAAAGTGGTTAGGGTGACCACACTGATACCCATAAAACATTTTATGGTAATTATATGTATATATATTTTTTTCTTTTTCAGAATAATTCGAACAAAGGTCCAACAGCCATTCAATCTGCCTTTAGATGGGAAAGGCCTGAGTCCAGGACAAACGTTGAGTAAGTGTACCATTTGCAAACACATGCACGATAAAGATTGTATGTCATTGTATCACCAAGAATTATCATGGGATGCTGACAGATTAAGGTTAAAGATAGTTTGCTCATTATTCTGCAGGATTAAGCTCATGATCTTGTGGTAGCAAGACCACTGATATGTAAACATATTATTTATGCTTTATGTCTCAAATCTGTTGTTTTTTTTGTTTTTCTTTCCTCGCAGTCCCCAGTTCAGCAGTCACCCCTCCTGAATCTCCACAGTCAGACTCACTGGGCTCCACCTACTCCATCAGTGGCTTGTTGGGTATCCCTCATCCCAGCGGCGAGGGCAAGAGGGGCCATGATGACAGTAAGAATTAGATCAAACAAATGAGACAGCACATATCGGGTGAAGTTTGTTTTGTTATGATGGCAAATGGGTTAATATATAGATATATGTCAACAGTAGAGACCGTTTCTATTCCCACAAAACTGAGAAAACACTTGTTTTTCTGGTTAATGTTTACATTCCAGTAAAATGTGAAGCATACATTCTTTCGGCATCCTGCACACACTCATGTCTCATGTCTATGAAAGCTGAGATTGCTTTATTTAATCACTTATTTGACCTTTGTCGTTTCCACCATCAGGAATAATTTTCTCACACATGTGAGAACAGGCCAGTAGGCAGAAAACAAAGAGCTATGAAGTGTTAATCAAGTTGACTTCAGGTGAATATACTTGATTCACGCCTTAAAGGCACTTTGGGGGATGTTAATGGCAAACATAAAAAATACATCAACAGTATAGTCACACACATAAAAAGAAAATCAGACTCAAATAATATGACAACCTTTTCATCGACATTTGCCACTGACATAAGCGAGTGAGCCACTTTATGTTTGGACAGATGACGTGTGAGTGTAAAGTTCAATAGTTCAATAGTTGAGAGTCATTCACCAAAAGAAACAGTTCAATTTCTGAAGCATGAATGTAAAGAATAAAAAAACGCGAGAGTTGAATTTCCCCAGACACATCATGTCCTCCTTTGTTTCTCACAGGTGATCAGGACAGCTGCCGGCACAGCGTGGACTCTCAGGGAAGCGGGAGTGTCCCGAGAAAACAGATGAGATTGGATCATTTCTTAGCAGCTTCACATCATCTGGACTGTGGGTTCGAGCGTCACCACTACCCACCGGACTCATTCAGTTCTGCCTCCAGCAGCAAGACAGAGCAGGTAGCAATACATGGCAAATTACTAGTGCTCAGTACACAGTGAAACAAATGTAACGGGAAACACAAATAAACCATGTGGGATTAATATTTAAATACAGATTCATGGGGGACATAATACTTTCTAGATGTGCATTTCTTGGTCTTGTTTTCTTCATTTCAAATTGGTTTCTCTTGTGTTTGGAATTTGAAATGGCAAATTAATTGTGCCATTTGCTCCTTCGACTTGAAGTTATTTTCATCAATAACTAATCCCTGTTTGTCATCGCCAGACTTTGTACCCACTGTCCGTCCTCAACGCCAGCCTTGACGAGGCCAAGACCAGCCTCTCAACATCCAGCTCCACCATTGGACGGAATCTGACAACGCATCAGGGCTACACCATGGTGACCGGTGAGACTCTTAACATTAGAAGCGCACGGAGCAAAGTCCTCAACTTCTGATTCATAGCATCAGCATCTTTTACACATCCACAATCCTGAAACCACCTCACTCTTCTGTTTGTTGTTGACATGTCACGTGAGATTGTGTGTGTGCGCTTCCACTCATGTGCACCATTTGTTTTCATCCTCTCACCCACCCGCCCCCTCGCTGCAAACTGGCCTTCACCCCTTCAGAGCCCCATCAGTCCCGGCCGCTCTGTCTAAAACAGGAAATGTCCCCGGAGGTGACCAGCACCAGTCCGTCCCCAAACATGGCAGCCTCCAACCTGGCTTTCATGGAGCTGCAGGCGCTGCAGAAACCTGTTTCTGTCAGCGGCAGCAGCTGCAACACCAGCCATTTTCCCAACGCATTCAACTCATTCTCCCATCATGCACCAGTGTACGGGCAGTTCACCGGTCAATCTGTCATCTCAGGTAATGCAGGTGACCATCTCATTCATGCTCATACTCATTACAAAGAGATGTGTTTTTTTTTGCCAAACCAACATTTTCATTATAAAAGATAACATAAATGATCCATTCTGTTAATAACGTTAATATTTTCTACAGAACCTGCAGTTTTGTAAAAGTGTGACCTGAATTTCCACCTTGACTTGTGTTTTCAGGACGCGACATGGTGAGCTCCACCCTGCCAGGTTACCCACCTCACATCCCTTCCCCTGCACAGACAGGATACTCCTCCTCTGCAATCACAGGCATGGTAGCAGGTAAGAAACTCATACGAGATCACGCATGCCTGAGTCTAAGTACGAGTTAGGAATAAAATAAAAATCGAATGTGAAGTAATGGATCGAACAGATAGCGAGAACATGAAGGCAGGAAGAGAATGAATAAAGAGAGAGGAAAGACTGCAATGGTGGCTTGTAGATTAACAGGGAGACTGGCTAAGTTAATGAGTAGCCCTGGCAGGGTGGTGAACTCAGTGGTGTGTATGTGTGCGGGTGAACATGGGCCCAGGGGGTACAGGGAACAGGCTGGGGGTTCCGCCCTGCTGCCCACACCCCCCCACCCAGACACCGCTGACCACCCATCACCATGGGAACCAGGGGGCCCGCAAAGGAGATGCAGGGGTGGGCGGAGAGGGGGTGTAAAGTCTGGGTATGAACGAAGAGGGGGCGGTCTTTGTGGTCTGTGTGTATGCGATAGAGAGAGGGAGAGAGTGCACAGTTGTGTGGGTTTCTGTGATATGTGTGTCAAGATGCCGGCATATGACCAGACAGTGTGTGCGCGTGTGTGTGAGCATGTGACGTGCCTTTTTTTTTTATTTGAAGTCTGCCCTCCGAAGCGCGAAATGAGAGGGTCTGATTTATTATTTTTCTGGTGGGCTCGCTGTGAGGAAGCGTTGATACACAATTACTGAGTGAAGGTGGGGGACAGGAGGATGAGGAGGAGGAGGGGAGCTCAGGGATTCATTCCAGCCAACATAATTACCAATTAGATATTGGAATGTTAAAAAAAAGAGAAAATGGGAAGAAAGAGGAGTGCCAAAAAGCAGGAAGTGCAGGATGGCCAGGGGGGGGGGAGGGCATTTCAGAGGGCAGAGGCTGAGCAATGCGAAGGCCCAAGTGCTGAGGAAAGAGGGCGTAGAGGGCTGGCTGCATGCACGCACCACTGGGCCGAGGGATTTTTCCCTCAGCCATCCACCTGCACCACAGATTAATGGTTTACAGGCTGCACTAACTGTTGGTGAATTATGAGCTACGGCTGAGCAGATGCTGGAACACACATACAAGCCAGCTCCACAGAGCTCTGGGCCATGACTTAGCTTTTTTACTTTAAATAACAAATGTTTTCTTGTTGTTGCTGGCTTTTATCTGCAAGATTCAAGAGTTTGATGATTTTTTTTTGCCTTGCAGCAGGTGCAGACTACACTGGTCAGTCCTACACCCATTCACCCTACACCTCCTACAGTGAAGCTTGGAGGTTCACCAACTCCAGCATACTGGGTGAGTAAGGAGGGGCGTACACACTGGCTGTGTGTGTGTGTGTGTGTGTGTGTCTGTGTGTGTGTTTGTTTGCTGCTGACAACCTCATGCATATAGCACCTTCGCTCTGAATATATTTAGGGGATATCTGCAAAAACTACGTCTTTATTAGGAATTAAAGGAGCAGCCTCCCAGAAAGCTGTTTGGAAATACCCTGCTTTCCAACCCTGTGGACATTATTAGACTCATTACTAACTACTTACCAAGAAGATATTTGCTCTCTGTGACTTTTTTAAAATCTATTTATTATCTTATAGTATATCTACCTAACCAGGCAACAATATAACATCAAGCAAATGAGAAACAGTGCCAACAAGGCCAAACAAAAGAAAGAAGGAAGACAACTGACCGAGGAGGCATTTCAATCAGATAGCAGAAAGTAAATTCTCTCTATGGGTTCCTGTATTTCCTGTTCACATTTTACATTTAAATGTACATCTATTCATTATTGAGGCACAGTTCACAGAAGACCAAGAAGTCCTTAAGAATACATTTCGCCACAATCAGCACCACAGTCCTTCTGATTTTAACCACAGAGAACCGACTTAGGTCAACTCTGAGATAATGATTATAGATGACCACACATACGACATATAGGCAAGATGAAGAAGTGGGATAATATTTTGTTCCGATGATATAGCTATAGCCGAGTATGGACTGACATCAAACAAGTATGGAGGCACTTCAGAGCTGCCCAGGCTCTCAACCATCTGCTGTGAAACCTCAGATAAGACGGATAAGGGAGTTCTGATCTAACATTTTCCTCCCTCTGTGTGACAACCCACAGGTTCTCCCTATTACTACAGCTCGGCCTCCCGCACAGCTCCACCGTCTGCAGCTGCCTACGACCACCTCTAGTCCCCGCTGCATGGACAGACAACGTGCCGATGATCCTGCTGATCCAGACCAAGACTGGACAATATCACTCAACAACAGGCCACGGCATGACAGTCACAACTGGATCCGATGTTTGAGACTCTGCTGACAAACCAGCCACAAACATTTTTTTTTTTTTTTTTTTTTTTTTTTTACATCGTCTCTTCTGCATTATTTATTTGTCAGTGCTGACACCATCTCCCAGGGTTAAATCGGACTCATGCACGTTTACACATTGCTAACACTGAACTCCTCGCAGGGCCCATTTCCAGAGACTCAGCCTGATATTTTTAGTATACAGAGCTCTTTCATGCTGTTTTGGCCAAAGATTTCTTTTCGGACGACTGCAACTTGACTCCGCTAATTCAGTGAGTAAGGACGTGCAACTTCTATATGATGAACTATGCCCACCTTTGTTTACAATTAATGCTTTTTTTTATTATTGTGAACCCTGTCCTATCATCACACATTGATTTCTACTCTTGATCTGTGTCTGCTTGCAAATTCATTTTGTGATTTTTTTTGTAAATTCAGATTTCCTGCATTCAAAGATTAAAGGGTGACACATTAAATCTAATTACAACAAAATGCCCAAGTATGCCCCTCAAAGTCAATTAATGTATCTGTTTAGCAATATGTACATAGTGTAAATGATGAATTACTTACGGGGAAGTGATGCAATTTTACTCAGAGAATGACTGATGAGGGAGGGGGTGATTTGGCTACTAAAACCAACAAGGCTTGAAATTGGCCTGCATTTGTTTTGCTTCAAATAAATTTAGTTTGTTGTCATGCTGATGTTCTGATGTTTGGTAAGAACTGTGACTATTTTTTCTTATACTGTTATTAATATTATTGCAGATGTAAATAATGAATTTCTAAAGAATTATTTTAATTAAAGCATGAAAAATGTATCCCTTTTTTCGACCGTGTATTTTTTAAAGATGGCTCTGATTTTAAAAGCTAAAAATAAAACATTTATACATTTTTACTATTTAAAACATTTTTAGTGTAGGTGTTTAATACTTATACATACATATAAAAAATATATAACACTAAGTCAGTTAAGGTCTCTTTTCTAAAATGTATTATTATTATTATTATTATTATTATTATTATTATTATTATTATTATTATTATTATTATTATTATTATTATTATTATTATTATTATTATTAATGTCCAGGGAGGCCCATTCACTATAGCCAGCTGCTTAACCTGAAATGCTGCAGGTTTTTTGCAGCTCTCATCATTTTAAAAGGACAAAACCAATGATCCTGAAAACACGCGCATCTGTTTAATTTCTCTTTTTATTTTCTGCATCATGTAGTTTTATTTGCAATTATTCCGTCCCTCTTTGTGGCCTCATTATTGCAGCGCGTTAACGAGGCCACGGTTCGGCGCTGCCGCGGCCCACCTGGTGCCACAGCGCGGGGAGCAACCCGTGAACGCAGCACGCGGAACCGGGTGTTTGGGCTCCATCCCAGGCATTTAGCTTCACATTAAACACATAATGTTCATCTAAGTAACTTTAAATACTTAAGCTGTTTAAGCTCCAGAAGGATTTATTAACACAAGTCAAAATTAAAATACTTGATAGATTTTTTTTTGAAATGATTTATACTGTGAACTTTATAAAGCATGATTCCATGATATATGACCCTGATCATTATATTAAATGATTCATAATAAAGCAGGTGTTCTGGAGCTTCACATTAAAGTGCAGAATCTTCCTCAGCATAAAAAGGTGCCATGGAATTAAACAGAGCCTATGAGATACGAGTAGTATGAACATACCAATAAATGTGCCAGGTAGGCCTAAAATATGTCAAATATAGTTTTTGATTATATTTTATACGTGGGTATGTTTTTGCTGTTTTTTTTTCTTTTTTTCCTATCAGTGGGATGCAGGAAACACTTAATCCTGATTCACTTGCCGGGTTTTATTATCTTTTATGGAGGCCTCTGCTTGGTCTCATTAGACCACTGTAACCTCTGTAGTAATTTTCCATTCACAAACTTTTGTGCAGTTCATGGCCTAATTCCTCACTGAGGAAACTCTCAGACCTAATTACACAGTCGAACTCTTGAATCAGACTGTATGCAGGGCTTTTGTCCGACTTCTACGACAATCACTTAACGTCCTCAATATCAGTTCAGTCAGAGCTCTGACGTCTTCCTGTTTACAGTATGCACTTGTCTTTCTCTGTGTCTCTCCAAGCCTTCACTCTCCTCACATTTCAACTTTTCCCTGACTCACCTCTTTACACCCTTTCTTTTTGTACCCCTCTCCTCTCCGGCCACACTACTGTACACACCACGTACCGCCCTGTAAACTTTAAACAATAGCTGCACTTCATCCCATTGTTGTCCAAGTGGCCCGGCCCACTCCAGACGGCCCATCAACTGACTGGACCCTCATTCTTTCCAGCTCCCTGCTCAGGCATGCAGAACACACACACATCCATATACATTCATACATACAGAGGAGCTTTAAGTGGATGTGCCTCACAGGGACGAGGCAGACCTTTTCACTGAGCCCAGTTTCAGATTCCTCAGCCAGCTGAGAGCCGGCCAGAGAAATAACGGCTGCAAATGTTAAACATTAACAGTCTCGCTGCCAAATGAGTAAAAAACAAAACATTATACTGCGACAGCAGCAGGAATAACTCCTCTCCGTCTCTCTCTGGGCCTATTAGCAAGGAGGATTCGGGCCACAGTGCTTCTGGTAATGAGCCCGGCAGCACAATACAGGCACCGGGCCGGAACAGCTGAGGGCAGACAAAGCTGGCAGGATGGGGCAACCGGGACTTACTACATTTAACACAGAGCCATACTGACACTGTGTGTATGTGTGATGGAGAGACAGGGCAAGAATGTGTGTGTGTGTGTGTGTGTGGAGGGGAAGGCATGTGTCCCATTACCATTATGGGGACAAACTCAAAGACAGAATGGGGGGCCCCTGGAGAAATTGCTGCCAAAAAGGCAGCAGAGGAGTGTGTGGCAATCAGTGGGATGACGGGTTGGGGTTGTCCTGCACCAGTCATCTGGAAAGTTCTCCACTTATCTCAGGGCCCGAGACACTGGCCAGACAATCCGGCCCGGCAAATAAGTATTATGTAGGTTGACCGAATTTGTCCGTCCAAATAAGCCGCGGAACACGTCGTCGTTTTAAACTGTGAATGGCAGCGCTGCTGCGTCGGGCCCCGCCCCGTTCAGGATTTTTGTGGCCCTCAAGAAAGCCCAGATTGAGCGAGTGAACCCGTTACCTTGTTTATTAATTGTTTTGGACAAAGCACTGGCTTATTATTCTGAGCCCCCTCCTGTGAACCATCATTCTCTTTGTGTCTCGCCACAAATACTTTTAGGGCTCATTCACAGTGCGAGAGTTTAATGCTGCTGTGTTTAATTTCCTGTCAATGATAACAGTGAATGGTTCAATTTAGTTTCACATACTTAAAACACAACTAATGGACCAAGTATGCAACAACTCTTGATAGAGCTTCTATTTCAAAGTGGACACAACAAAGCTGAGGCACAAAAACGGTTAACACATAGTCCAACTCTGTGTTTCTCTTAACAGGAAACCTTGAAGAAACAATTCAATTTGTGCAAAGCTTTTATTTTGTCAAGCCGCTGTTTCTGAGGTCAAATAAAAGCTAGTCTAATAGCTGTCAAGAGATTTCACTACAAGCCAGAAGAGTCAACTTCACAGTGGCACTACTCATTTTATTAATACGAGCCAGAGAAAAAAAAGTCTCAGAACACCTGAGCGCACTTCAAATGACAACGCCTTCCTCAAATTTCAAGAGGCTCATCTCCTCCACTTTTAACCCCGAATGGAACAAATGTGCCAGTCAAACAGAGCAAAGTGGAGCAACAGAGGCCGTTCCTGTGTAGGAACAGAAGGAAGGCAACACAGGTGCCCTGTGTCATACCAGGCTATTAAACCACACACGAGCCCTGAAGGCAGGAAGCTACTATTGACTGGAGGACATCAAGAAAAACACACCTTTCAAAGCACACACACACACACACATTCAACACTACACACACACACACCAAGGTGGATAAAATCTGCCAGGTATCAGGTACTGCCCCGAGGGAGAGGGCTGACCTCAGTAGGCCAGGGGGAGTCAAACACACAGCTGACAGGTAGCTCATTCAACATCACACACACACACACACACACACACACACGCCTCAATTGTTTCGATTTATCTCCGACCTGCACGCGGCAGATCAAAGTTTACAGAGTAAAGAAGGAAGAGATGTAAATATGCAGAGATTTGGATTCGACGCTGCAGTTGAAGTCAGAGTTGCAAGAGTTGAAAGATTAAATTGAGATAAGATGGAGGAGATAAGCTTGCAAACATTCTTTTGCTCTCTGCCCCTATGCATCGCATTAACCCACGGCGCGCCGACCCCGTGCGCCGTGTTTGTCCTGCACGTTAAAAGCCGCTGTGCCTGTGCCCGAGGAGTGTGTGTGGAAGAGGAGAGGGCACAGAGAGGTCATGCTTTGAAAGGCCCTAAAGCAAGGCACTTGCCTCTTTTGCCACAAAAGCCATCATTTGTAAGAGAAGACAGGAAGGCCCGGTTAAGATGAAATCTAAAGAGTGATTTGTGTTTGGACTGGGTCTGATTGGCAAATCAAATGAAAACGTCTGGCCACGAGAAAAGCTGCACTAATGGCTGCAGTCTGGGAGAAAAAGGGATCGGAAAGATGTTTTTTCTGCAGTACCTCCCATCTGTTTGAAAGAAGGTTACAGCAATAAAAGAATATCACGGCCACTGAAAAGCAAAACGACACCCAGACGGAAACTGAATATACGGAGTGCGTTAGGGACTTTGCATAACAAAAAAAAAAAAAAAAGGAACAGGAGCGGGACAAGTGGCCCGCTGGATGAAGAGCAGGAAAAGAGTGGAGTCAGTGTCTCAACGAGAGAGGTAAATGGAGTCTGAGTGGAAAATCTCCTGAGTGGACCACAGGGAGAATTCAAGGGCCCTGGATGGAGAGACCCACATGACAACAGCAGCAGTCAAGAGCAAAACGATGGAGTGGGCGAAGCGGAGGAGGAGGAGGAGGAAGGGGGGGACGGCAAGAAAACCGTTTTTTCAACGTCCAGAGAGGGAGAAATCAAGTGTTTGTGCAGATAAGAAAAAAAAGTAACAAGTAGAGCGTGCAAGGCGTCAGCGGCAGATGGAGAATGTGCGTCCAGAGGAGCATTGAGGGCAAAAAAAAAAAAACTTGGGGATTAACGTGGGCATCTACGGGACAGTTTATGTTTGTGACTTATATTTACTGAGCATTTCAGAGGCATTGTGGTTTGTCGAGCAATGTTCAAAGCAACATTGTGTGTCGGTGGGCGGAGAAAAGCAATGGAAAGAAGAAAAAAAAAAGCGTGTGGGGGGGGGGGCAAAAGTGACCTCATGTGTGGAGGTCTTTTTTTGGCGCCCATGCTGGACAAGCCCCTAATGATCACAACTTGAGCTCTTGCCTTTTTTAATTACCCACCCAGGCCTGACCGAGTCGCACAAAGCTGGAGAATGGGCCGGCGCAGATGGAACAAAAACAGGCCCGATTCCTTGGGAAGGACGCCCTCTGAACCCGCCCGCTCACCCGCTGCTCCACTCGGCCATTATTGTTGCTGGAGAGAGGTGGAGAGAGGCGGGCACTCCGAAACCAGGCCACCACCACTGCTGAAGTCATGCTCCACAGGCCAAGTGAGAAGCCATGAGTTCCCCTGCGACGCCAGAAAGCAAACAAGCATCTTGCAACGCGACGTATTCAATTTTCAATTTGAATTGGATCTGTAAAAAAAACAACAAAACAAACAACTAATGGCCGCCTCCTGAGGCGAGCGACACAGGCCGGACAGAATGCGGGTTAGCAGTGATGGCATCGCCTTTCGGTGCGGCTGAAGGCTGAAGGTGTGCTGCGAAAAGGCCCCCGGGGCCCCCGTCACTCATACGGCCCATCCGTCACCCGCATCTGCAGAATCTGACTTTATCTTAATGGGCCTTTGTTATTCATGTGAATGAATGGAGACCGCTTCCATTCAGAGGACAAGTTGAGCATTATGACCACGGATGATCAGATAGAGAGTTTCCCCTGATGCCTTGTCAGCTCAGTTCAGGTGAGAACATTTTCTTTTCCAGGAAATCTTCAAGAGGAACAAGGAGCTTCAGGACTAATGAAATGTCTCCTTGATCCAGTTCAGACACCCCTCAGACATCCCTGCGTGTATTGTCTGTGCTCTTCATTGCGTTTCCTATTGTCACATCACATTCCAGTGTGAGGAATGTGTGTGTGCGAGTGTGTTTTGTGAGTGTTTGGGAAGTGTGTGTGTGTGTGTGTGTGTGTGTGTGTGTGTGGCGGGGTTAATTCCAGTTATCCTGCTCTTATTGTCGACCGCCCCAGGTCGACCACTGCTCAACATGTCAAACTGAAAGAGAACAAACTGGGGCCCATGCCACAGTGAGCGAACACACATGCACAGATCTGCCACACATATCAGTTTAGCCTTTGTATTGTAATATCATATTTAAGATATATGTATTATTTACGTTTAAACATTCCCATAAAATTATCTTAACAATGATATTTTTATACAAAAAAAAATGGTTAGACACCATTAGAAGGTGTACTGTAACTGTTTTTAGTTTTAAGAATATCTAAGTTAAAAAAAAACTCAAGATATTTTACTAAACGATTAAGCAAAATAAACACTTTTCACAGGGTGCAAGTCCCCCCCTTTTTTTTGCATATATTCTTCAGAAGCATTAATATCATTTTAACACCTGATTCACTAACACTAAATTATAAACATGTGTAACATTTTATTTTTAAAGCATAGCATTTCAAAAATAAACCCTTCATATGGACAATATAAAAAATAATAATTATGCACAAATTAAAAAATAACAAAAGTGCAACTGGGAACAAGTTTGTGACGGCACATCACCGTTCACTTCGTCATTTCTTTTAACACAGCACCCTCGTGTGGTTTATGTTTTAAAAGGCAACGTTGTTGCCCAAAGTATGACGTTTCAATTTCTGTTTTGACTATGAATACAGATCAAAATCACAGATATGAAAGTTAAATAAATTAAGAACGGCCATTTTGAGTCACTTAAAAAAAACAAATCTAGTTCCCCGACCTATTGTGAGAGTGACTGAGAGTTAACGGTTCCCTGAGGTTGATTTTTGAAAAAGTGCAACAAGATAAAAATGCTAAAAAAACTAAACAAAGCAACCGACTGGAGCGAATTTTTGTGTTTAACATTGGTGATTCCCAGTTCTTGTGTTTTCCGCGCATCCACAAACTCAAATAAGTCAAGTCGGCTCACGGCAGCACAACACAAATATGCATTTTCTACAATCGTGCCATCTCTGAAAGGCCCACCATTCAGGCCTCTTTATTCCAGCGAGGGACGATAGTCCTGCGGTATGTCCGTCTTTCAGAGATATTGCGTCTGACTTTTACCACAGTCGGAGGAGCCATCTCCAGCTCCAGAGAGGGGCTGGAGTGGGACTTTGTCAGCCCGCCTCCTTCCCCTTCGTCCTCCCCCGCAGAGGCTGCGCACACCCTTTTATCAAACAACGTCAGCGCTGCGCTGCTGAACACATTGTTACCTGTCTTCTCCAGGTTTTTCCAGCCCTCCAGCACCTGGACGTAGATCTCATAGCGACACATCTGCAGGGTTTGAGGAAGAGACGTGGGGTCACGTATGGGTCTTTGGGCCTACAGTGACGTACACACATTCTGTCACACGCAAACACACGGCACATCCCCTACCTCATACTGCAGGTACTCTGTTCTGACACGAAGCTCCTCCAGCTCCTTGGCTTTGGCTTTCCTGCCCTCTGGAGGATTTTGCTGTAGGTACAACAGGTCGGCCTTGAAGGACACCAGCAGTCCTGCATGAGACTGCAGCTGACGTTCCTGCACAGGGGAACAGATAAAAAGGTTTTATGCAAATACCCTACAAGCGAATACTGCTTCATCACAACATGGGCATTATTTAAAGTGAGTAATTCACGTTAAAGAGGAAGTTTATACCATGACATAACAGTTCATATAAAGAAATGAATAGGCTAAAATAAAAAATAAAAAAAATAAAAAAAATAAAAGCCCTGAGGTGGATGGTAGAGCAAGTATTACTGACCCTTGACATTTTCAGCTGAATAATGTGTCGGGGTTCACATATGTACTGCTGCGCTCATATTTGGTACAAAAACAGCTACATTTCAGTAAAAAAAAAGGAAATCAAGGCTTTTAAGCAAGTAAGGTAAGAGTGTGTACCAGAGAGTGAGAAGACATTGATGCGGGGAGGATTGGCCTAAAGAACTTCCTTTGGGAGCCCACGGCAGCAGGGAACGGAGGCGAGGATTGAAGAGCGCAAACCAGGTTGAGACGGCTGATCCAAGAGTTCATCTCCACTTTGGATCTAAAGAACACAAAACAAACGAGTGCCACGACACTAACTGTCAGACTGTGCATGTGCGCGCGCGCACACACACACACACACACAGCGCTTACAGACTCCAGCCGTAATGTGACTTACGATGCCTGAAAGAGGAAAACCCTCCAATCAGCCGTCTGCAAGCGGAAGACGTGCGGCTTCTTGGTGTAATCGGCCGCCGGCTCTGCCAGAGAGTGGTGAAGACTCACCACCTCCTCGATAGTCTGCTGGTCCCTCCCGTAATCATCCTGAGACACACGTACACACACACACACACACAAGTTGAAATGAAAGAAATAATAATCAGATATATACACGAAATTATACGCAATGATTTCCAGATAATAAAACCTACGGGTTACTGACCTTCTGTAAATAAAGAACCATTCCTTTCAATACTCCATAGAAGGTTTTCCAGCCTCGTTTCCCCCACGGAGCTACAACAACAAAACTGATTAGACACTGACAGCATGCATATTAGTGGAGTCCAGGACATACCTCAACATTTTTTAATTAATTTCACAGATTATAAAGGCACGAGCGCCTCGCCAAAAATAAGGTTTACTCACTGCGCTTGCCATCGATGTCCGCGTGGATCTTCCTCTTGAGGAATCCCTCTTTGACTACTTGGGCCTTTTGGTCACAATGAAAAACCTGGAAGGGGTTGGCTTTTGAACACAGTGGTGCAATGTCTCCTGTGTCTTCTTCCAGAAACGCAGAGCCGTTCAACTCCTCCGCATCACTTCGACACAGGAAAAAAAGAGGAGTATTATGTATGAGATAAGGTGTGAGATACGACAAGGTGGTATGGTATTAAATATTTTTTATTTTTTATTTTTTCTCATCAAGTGAAAGTAAATCGATTATATTGAAAGTTAGGAATTACTGTCCACTTACATAGCCCATTCCAGTGGCTCACTCTTAATGGAATTATAAAGACTCTAAAATGGAAAAAAGAAATTGAGATGATTAGTTCAACTCAAGAGGAAGTTCAAGTTTTGTGACAATTTCAATAAATTCCTCGCCTTCAGGAGATCCTTGTCGAAGTTTTCCCCTTCATTCATGGTTTCCAGGTTGGACACAAACTTAGAGGAGGACATGGATTTTCCTACATGCTGTAAACACAAACAAAGCATGGGACTGAATCTGAATTTCGAAAAAAAAAATCAGCGAGCAATACGGGGCCAAAAAAAAGGAATTACAATGCCATTAAACATTTTAGTCACAGACATAAATTGGTCTCACCTGGCCATGCAGGTCGGTGTTGAGAAGCATCAACGCGCAGGTCAGAGCCAACACAGCCCCTGAGGATATAAAACAAAATTGACGGATATATTCCGTGTGAGTGCTTGCTGCTGCTTCTCTGAGCAGGATTATTATTTGTTTGATTCGAACCGTCAACGACGACCGAGGCTCACATGAAGAGGAGAAGGCGTCCGGGTTGCACCGATGGAAGCGGCAGGCGAAGTGCATGAGCACACGCTCCCTCTCCTGGCTCTCCCCTATCAGTACCACCACTTTCAGAAAAGATCTGTGGCGGAGGAGCCGACAGGAAATACAAGAATTGTTTTTGTCAGATGTCGCTGCCTGCACACAAGCTGTAACTGTGAACGTAAATGTGTAATTCTCACCTCAGGGCATGGTCCAGAGTTTTCCCAGTGAAGTCGAACAACTTCAGGTACTCCTCTCCAACAGTACGACTGAAGTCATTACTAGACAGAGTTGAAACAAAATGTTATCATCAATGTGCCAGTATAGTTGCTGGGCCTTTAAAGAAATACGTCATATACGGCCCATATTTCAAACTCATTCTTTTTTCAATAGCATGACAAAACAAATCAGCTTTCGACCTTAACCGGAAGAAATGTGGCCTCAATCGTGTGACTTCTTGAGTGTGTTGTTAAAAAATACAGAGGAAGTTATAGACCATTTCCTTTAGCATAGAATTTGCAAAAAAAGTCAAATGGATCGCAATACAATACATTTGACTCCTAATGCGACGAATGGACTTTATAATTATTTACTTTATAAACTAGTGGATGTTTCTTTCATGCATTTATATAAATAGATACAACATATTCGCTCCCGAAAGGGAAAGGGAACCCCCTGCAGCGACAACTCCCCTCTTTGGTTTAGCCGAGGTACTTATAACACCATCATTCTACAGTTATGGGAAACAATCTAAAAACACGAGGGATACGTAAGGTAAGATAAGGCTTTCATCCAAATACAAAAGGTGCACTCACTCTTTATCCAAGTGCTTCACCACATCCACGCGCTGGATCCCGTCCAGCTTAAACAGCCGTTCGGCCAGGTCACGGGCCATCTCTCTGTCCACCCCGGCGCCATTCATATCGGGCGCGTCTGTGTCGGGGTGCGCGAGATGCTCTCCATTGGCCAGGACATCTCCATCCTGGGGACCTCTTTTTAATTCCTCAGCACGACCCAACGTCCCAACCTGACCGCCCACCGGCTTCGGTCCAGCCTCCGCGGCTGTCTGCTGTGTGACCTCGTCCGAGTTCTCTGATTGCACACGCTGCTCACTGAGCGTCGGCGCCTCGTTCGGCTCCGTCTGCTGTCGAACACCTGACACTTTTGGCCCTTCGGCCTCGGCGCAAACCGCCTGCTCACACTGAGCGGACTCCTTTGGCGGCTCCGTGGGTTCAGCCTGGGCCGATTGTTCTGCCCCTTCCATCTCCGGTTTCTCCTCCAGATCCATGGGCTCAGGCTCTGCGGCCATTTCCACCTGCTCCCCCTCAGAGCGGTCCGGCTGTGGCAACGTCACCGTCTCCTGTGGAGTTGCCTGGTCACAATCCTGATGCTCTGCAAAACTTTTCTCCTCCGCTTTTTCTACCAGTCCCAATACCTCTTCTAGGTTTTCTATCCTCTCTGCATTTTCTGCCTCCTGTATTGATGCTCCTTCATTGTGGCCCGCAGTGTGAGGTTGTTCCGGTTCCACTTTATGATCTACATCTTCGCACATTTCTGGCTCTTCAATCAGTTCATGTATCTGTATGTCCTCCTCTGTCCCCGATTGTCCTCTCTCCTCCAAAATCTCTGACAGCGTTTCCGGGTCTAGGGTTGGTCCAGTAAAATCCGATTGCAGTGGCTCTGCAGAAACCTCCCTACAAAGGGTAGAGGAAATATATTCAATGTAGTCAATGTTATAAAAGCACATCACACTATGTAACCAAAAATGTAACATGCCGTGGCAGCTTTTTGATTTCCTATCCTTTATCGCTATTATATTTTGGCATTTAAAAATCTTCAGCATTCAACCTTTAAAACGTTCAGCTTCTAGTGGGCTATAGCAGTAAAAACCCAAAGCAATTACCATAATAACAGCTTTTATTTTTAGTCAACACTTCCTGTTCCTCTTTTCTGATACTCACACATCACTTGTATCTATGACAGTTTTTCCCTCTTTACTGTCATTAGAATGAAGCGCGTTTGTCACGATGTGCTCTTCCTCCTCCTCTTCTTCTTTTTCTTCAATCTCTACACCATTTGATGAAGCTTTCCGGTCCTCGGCAGTCAGAAGAACGTCGGTCTTGTCCTGTTCCTCTTCTGGCTCTAAATTTTCCACAATGTCCACTTCATTTTCTGAGTCTTCAGTCTCCACACTTTCAACAGGAGCAGGGGTGACCGTGTGTCCGTCCTCTTCTCCTGAATCGGTCCCGAGGCGAATTTCTAGGAGGAATTTTACAGACACAGCTAAAAATTACATCTAACTTCGACAACAAACGAGAGTTGTAAGTGAAACACTGTTTAAAGGTGTGGCTCTGTGCGACACGTACCCTTATTAACCGGCTCGTGCGCTGAATCTTCCTTTTCCTGTGTCGTTGGCTCTTTCACATCTGCAGCATCACATGGCTGGAAATTGCAACACAGGCCGTCGATCATGAGCATGAGGTGTGTGATAAGAACTTGTGATTGCCGATGTATTCACGAGTCGGCGGTTGCACTCTGACCAAACTTGATGTGAGCTCTACTGCTCCAACTTCGACTAAATGTACCATAACTTGAGTATGTGTATTAAAGGACATGAAGGCATGATAGAATATGATGATTGGAAATGGCTGTTATCCCTGCGCATACAGTACATACCTCAGATCTGTTTGCTGCCTTCTGTAGATTCAAGTTGAGAAGCTGTGAATCACACTCAGTTTTTTCCTCCCTCTCCCCTTCTGTGAGACGCCCAGCATGATCATCACCCTCATCAGATCGCTGAGATGACGGGGAGGTGGAGTCGAGACACAACGCGCCCTGGGAGTCCATCTCACCGGCCGAGCTCCCGTCAGCGGTGAGCGGGGGCTCCTCAGCAAGGGGACCAGGCATGTCCCATTGCACTGTGGCACAGGTCAGGGGACGTACCGACCATATCATCTGCTCCCACTGTTCCGCCTCCTCGGGGATCTCTTGTCCCGTCTTTGGGGACTGATTGAGTTCATCTGCCCCATGTGCCTGCTTTATCTCCACCTCTGTCTCGCCCCGAACAATGGCGTCCTGTTCTCCATTTATGCACTGGGGGTCTATAGATGTCCATGAGTCATTTTGGGGCTGCTGAAGGACTGAATCGGTACAAGGTATCGGAGAGGGGCCCAGGATTTCCTCCTCCATTAGCGTCGCTCTCAGTAAAAACTTTTTTTTACTTCTTTTAAAGATCTTGTAGCTGTCCTCCTCTTCTATATGAAGCACCTCTGGATGGTGTTAAACTTCATATATGTGAACATCTGAAGCAAGTTGCAACAACTTCCGGTGGTGCCATTCACAGATCTGTGAAAAAAGGAAGAAGCATTAAGCCTTAAAATATATCTAACCACAACCCCATATCATGCAGCACTATAAATTATTCAATCAAAATGTGGATCAAACTGGTGCTATCAGATATTCAATTTAGCTGATCCATTACACTCACTTATCTTGGGTTGGGAAACAATACGAACAAATCAGATATAAAGATTAAACATAAAACTCTGAGGATGACATTTTTAATGAAAAACAACATGCTGACAAAAATACTCACAAATACTTACAATGCAATCCAGTTTCGAGAATATATATATATATTTTTTTATCCCATCCTGATCATTTGACAAATGTCTTAGTATCTTGACAATGCACATGTTCAGTGCAACGGGCTTGTCGTGAAATGTCACAAAAGCTTGTTTGCACTTCCTGACCGCAGACGGAAAGAAAATCACTCGAGCTAGTGAGCCCGAAAGAAAGAGAGGCAGAGAGATAGAAGTGTGTGAGTGTGTGTGTGTGTGTGTGTGTGTTGATACAGAGGAGAGGCGGAGGGTGGGGTTGAGAGGATGTTTCTGGTGAGCAGTTTAACAGTCTGTGCTGCATGTTTATCATGTTATCACTGTGCTGCAATGTGACCCTGGCAGATGCCACACTGAACTTATGGTTGTGTTGTCAACACAAACCAAGGGCATCTCATTCGACAACACCAAGGCAAAAACGGGTGAACAGTCAAAACATCCAACCTTCCTCTTACTCTGCCAACTTTAATCTTAGGTTGCTCTCACCTTCATCCAACTCTGTTGCTCTCTGTCAAATATTTGTGTGCCTTCATCATACTATTCACGTCACGCAACCAACATCCGGGACAGACTCATGACCACATTTCCCGTGTGGGTGCTCACTTCTCAGTTCCTGTCAGGGTGCAAAAAGAGCAAAAGTAATGTATAAGGGTGGAAGAAGACTAGTTAAAATATATCAACAGTAAACAAGTCTCACTGTGGTGAAAAGAAAATGAGCAATAGCTTTCAGCTGAGTAACTGACATTCCCAAAGGCCTCAAATCCCAAATCATTTGGGATAATAAAATGTTATAGAGTGCTGGTGGTAATCCCCCTTTCTGGAGTGTTTCACATTCTAACACAGTTATTCTATTGTGTTTGACAGTATCTTTGGCAAGGATTGTTGATGATAAAAACTGTGGCAGCCTTTCTTAAATGACGTGCGGATATCTCCAGAAACATTCCTCAACCTCGTAACAGAGAAATCCTTAATAATTTAGGATACTTTTCAGCAAATGTAAAATGACTCCGAACAATTAAAGGGAGGTTACCAAGAGAAGTTGCATTAGGAGGTTTAAACAGCATGTTTCGATGGAGAGTGGCTAGCACATTAAAGTCCATTTATATAAATAGTTGTTTCCTTATTGAGAGAGAGAGAGAGAGAGTTAGAGATAGAGAGAGAGAGAAAGAGAGAGAGAGAGAGAGAGAGATGAATAAAAGAGCAACACAACAACTCCTGCCTAGTTGTGAAATGTCTTATTATGCCTGGGCAAAACACAGAAGCAGAATTCGTCTACAAAGCTTTTAGAATGTCATTCATTACCACCAGTAGTATTAACTCTGATCTAAAAAAATACTTATTAGCAGGAATCTTTTTGAGTGTGAAGCTGGACTTACCCCCTCCAGGCACTTTCAGGCAGCATCATATGATCAGGCCGCTTGTGAGGTTTTAAGTCACGTCTTGTGGGAGGGAAAGACACACCACTGTGTTCCACTGGGTTTATACTGCTGTTAAAGAGCCCTGCCTTCGCAGACACGTTCGCACACACTCATGCACACGCATACAAAATACCCCTCAGCTGATTTAGTCTAAACGGGCTTTTGCACAACAAAGCAGCCACACATCCGCTCTTTTAAAGCCAGGCAGCCTCTTGGTCTGCGGTGTCGCATAGAGATGCATGCGAGTCACAAGTCCTAGTCTGGACCAAGTCCTCCTCCTCCTCCTTCTTCATCATACTTCCTGGCCATATGGGAGAAATGACAATCAGTCTTCCGACTCCTTCCGTCCTGTCCGCGTGTCTGCACATATGTCAGGAGACGAGGGGGGCGGTGAGAAGGAGAAAGCTGCAGAAAGGCAACATGGAGGAAGAAAAGAGACACTGTGATTGGCAGATGATTCGGGAGCTGGGAGACACCTGAGAGGCCTCAGCCCACACCCACCGCCCCAGGGACACGCAAGCACACACACACACACACATACACATACACACACAGGTCAGGTAAGAGGAGTGGCTCGGCTTCATTCCTGCAAACGACAACAGGAGCAATGTGGCAAAACCAGAAGGAGTTTAGTTTCAATGTGCACACATCATTGATTGCGCCTCTACCCTTTGGGCCTGGTGTGTAACTGTGGATGGACAAGTACTGTATGTGAAATACTGATCTCCCAGAGACTGAAAATTAAAAATTAACCCATATTTAACACAAACTGGAGTGCATTTTTTCAATGTTTATCTATAACAACAACACTGAAAAGAGAAGAACAAATATACATCTAGCCTTACTTATAGCATTTGCAGAATTAACGATACTACCGTGACTAGCATCAGTTCCATCATTAGCTTATTGGCAGCAACATAAATCGCATAAATCTTAGTAATTAATAAGTATTAGCTCTCTTGTTGCAACAGACAGTTAATAGATGTCAACAGTTGTCTTAGCCAGACAAATTAGCACATACTGTGGTTGTAGGAGCTCTTGGTGAGCTTATTATGTGACGCCATTCCTTAAACGTTAGCGACTTTAGCTTCCATATTCATTGAATCATCAGTATGATTAGCGTTCAGATAACCTTTGGCCTTAAAAAATTGGGGATACCTACCACTCGTGAAGGCGAACTTGCTAGTGGTGGTTGTCGTAACTAATTTGGTTGTTGTTTACTCGTCGTATCATCAGGAGTGGTAGTCTGTAGTAACTTTTATGTTGTGGTTCTCCTGTTTTACATTTTATTGCTGTTATAACCGTGGTTATTGGTAGCGACAGATTCACTCCACACCACCTGGGGGCGCTGCGGGATGTGAGCGGTGTCAGGTGAACAGCGGTGTCTACTCTCTGTGTGTCCCGGCTTTGTTTGTTCCGCACACGGCAGCAGCCCGGCTGCACGCACACACACCGACCTTTGTGTGTGTTTGTTTGTGTGGTAATGTTATAGCCACATGCAGCTGTGCTGAGTTGTACACATGGCCCCTTCGAATGACCTAAAAACGTTCCTGGAGTCGTCTCTCAATGAGATATTTAAAGCCACAGTCAGCGACATTCTGGACTCGGTGGACCGGACACTATCTGAGTACCAGGGCACCATCCACAGGATCGAGTCCGAGAACGAGGGCCTGAAGCGGCTGCTGCTCGCGCACAGCAGCAGGGAGTCTGGAGCGAGAGGTAGATCCGTGACGAGACTGAGTGTTCTCTGTGTTCAAGTGTGTGTGTGTGTGTGCAAACTATGCACATGCATCATCTAGAGACAAACAAAGCTGCAACCACTTACTTAAAAGTGGCTTTAATTACAATATCTGATGAGCATAAAATGTTTGTGTCTCTCAAAGTCAAAGTATGTACTATAGTGTCTATTTCATTGTTGCGCTCTTGAATTTTTACAGATATCCATGAACACGATGGAACAGAAAATGCCTCGGTATCAAACAGCCATCCCATCAGCTCAACCCAGGGCACGCTCAAGAGGTCCATATGCAGCAGTGACAAGAAGAGTTGCAGGAGGAAGCCCAAAGACAAGATGAGGGAAAGCGTATCCTCTGCCTCCTTTTTTCTGCAGACGGATCACGTGGTAGAACCAACATGTGCCAACACCACAGAGGTAAATCTGAGCACAGAGAAAACCTCGTCATCTGTGAAAGCAGAGCCCGAACTGGAGGAAAATGGTGCCATTGACCTCTCCCAGCCTTCACCTCTTCTCAATCTGACGATGAGGCCGGTAAAACAGGAGAGCACAGAGGTCGGCTGTGACAGCCAAGCTGCATGTGTGCCTCTCACGCCATCTTCAGGCCCTGAACAAGACGCGAGAGGCATCGACAATGGAGTTAAAGTCACCGTTGTTTCTCAAAGCCACATGCAGGATGAACAAATCATCAAGACGGAGGAGGAAGAGCAGAAGTACGAGTATGGTGATGAGGACAGTTACTCCATGCAGGACTTGAGGCATGTGCTGAAATATTACCCCGAACCGCGCCGAGATCCAGAGGGAAGGGGCGCACCGCTTGTTGAGCAAGAAAGTGGGACGCATAAGGAAAACGATTCCCCCGCTGTTCCGGCAGGGGAGTTTTTAGCGAGCCGCGACAAATTCTTGCGCTGTCCCTCCTGTCCCAAAACATTTAGTCGAGCGTCCTCACTCAACGTCCATCTCAAGACCCACAGCGGCGAGAAGGTCCACAGCTGTGGCTTCTGTGGCAAGCGCTTTTGCCGGGCTGACCTCCTCAAATCCCACAAGCGTACCCACACGGGGGAAAGACCCTACAGCTGCAACATCTGCAGCAAAACATACGCCCATTCCAGTCAGCTCAGGATACACAAGCGCATACACACCGGAGAGAAACCTTATTGCTGCTCGCACTGCGGGAAGCGCTTTAACGAGCACAACCAGCTAAAGGTCCACCTGCGCACACACACCGGGGAGAGGCCATATGGCTGCCGGGAGTGCGGCAAAACGTTCAGCAACGCGGGGAACCTGCGCATACACGAGAGGATCCACACCGGCGAGAAGCCGTACTGCTGCGCCCAGTGTGGGAAAAGGTTCAACGGATTGGGTGACCTCAAAACGCACTACAGGATCCACACCGGAGAGAGGCCCTACAGCTGTAAGCTGTGCAAGAAGACCTTCAGCCAGGCGGGCCACCTCACCATACACATGCGGATGCACACCGGAGAGAGGCCGTACAGCTGCGACGAGTGCGGCAAGAAGTTCACGGTCGCCAGCAGCCTCAAGCTGCACCAGAGGACTCACACGGGGGAGAAGGAGTACAGCTGCACATACTGCAGCAAGAACTTCAGCAGGGCGGGACACCTGAAGAGACACGAGCTGGTCCACACCAAAGAGAAGGTGTTCCTCTGCAGCCTGTGTGGGAAGAACTACACGGACCAGTCCTCCCTCAAAAAGCATTTGAAGACGCATTCGGCCAAGGAGCAGAAGCCGCAGAGCGACGGCAGCACCAGTTAGGCTGAAACAAAGCCAATGTGCCACTTACTTGCTTTTTCACAGATTCATGGGTCAGTGGACAGTGGACACCGGAACGGTATAATGTGGTTTATAATACAATGTATTTTATCTGCTGGAGCCACTGTGGCAACATTGAGGTTACTTTTTCCCCTCACACGTGGGGCTACTGTCGGTCTGAACACTGTCCAACGCTGCCTTTCATGACCGTGTGCATATGAGAATTGCATTTCTACTATTAACTGTGTGGTGGACTCCACAAAAGATAGAAGAGTACAAACTGTTGTCCGGTGGTTTGGCATCTGGTGAGCCTTTAAAACCCCATTTATCTGTTACTCAACCTGGACATCCTTAATCACATTGGTTTGATCGCTAATGCAGCCTCCTCTGCTGGTTTCACACAGGACCGCAAAATAACTTGAAAACTTGCTGTGTTACCAAAACGTTGGTAGTTGGCTATGTGTCAGTAAAGTGCTTTTTAGTGAAAGAAAAATGGTGAACGGCGGTGTCTTCATCCTCCTCGCTGAAACGTTCCCACAGGGTGGCGACGCTTCGACACACATGTATTCACTTTGTAACTATACAGTCAAGTCTAATCTATTGACCCGATGAGAATGTTTTTTGTGATAACATTACGGCAATTACTCAGTAGCGACTGACCAGCTTTCAGTAGTAAATTAATAACAGTTTTGTAAGCCACACTGATCTCAAACAATGTCGAGCTTCTTGTTTATTGGCTTTAAGTTTTTTTTCACTGTAATACCAGGACACACGTCTCTCACCATAGGGCAAACGGTTAATATACAGTACCTGCATAGCAATGTATATTTAACTGAACGTTTGCTACCTGGAATTTATCGTGATTTACTTTTGTGTGATTTGTGTCTAAATTAAAGAGAACTGTTAACCAAGAAAGTTTTTTATTTTACATATTTGTCTTTTACTGTGTCTTTTCTGTATTTATTCCTTAAGGCAAGCGAGGAAATACACACATACACACATGATCTCCTTATGGGGAAATGTAGTAAAAAAACGAAATAAGAAACACACATTGGGCTATAAGTTAATGTATGTAAATTGGGTGAAACATGAGATCTTAAAGAGTTGAAATCCAAAGTAAAATATAAAAAAAAAAAAACAAGAGTTGAAGCGCTTAAAAGTTTTAAGCTGCCCCCATAGGTGAACATTAAAAGCAAACAACTGTGATCATTCAAAGACTATCAGCACGCTGAATAAAACTTGAATACCTGAATGTTTAAGTTAAGTCTCTAGCTGAGTGGATGCTGAAGTAAATCATTTTCAAAATGGTGAAAGTTTTAGAAATGTTTTAACGATTTCAATGGGGAAATAATCCAATAAGGTGCTTGTATATTTCTCCATGTATGAAATAGATCAGAAAACCAAAAACAACCGGTATCTCTCCTAGTTGATGAAATATTCCAATTGGAAGTTGTTGATATCTGATCGAGCAAGCTATTCTCTGATAGTTCACTATATCAGCACATTCATATTGCCGGGCCTCATCGGTACATTCATTGGATAACATCCGCAACATAATATAATAAATCATTAAAAAATCCTTTCTCGAGTGCCTACTGGCTCTGAAAGGAGTGACAGCAGCTGAGGCTCTGTGGCAACTTTTCCTTGGAGAGGTAGAGCATGGGCTGAACCGTGCTGCTGAAGTCCATCAAGCCGAAGGCCACGTAGTGAATATAGCAGCGAAACACGTCAGGAGAGAAGTAGTCCTGGAATGGGAACAGCGCCACGGGGGGGAAGTAGTTGAACACGATGATGGCCAGGATGATGAGGACCATTTTGAAGGCCCTCTTCTTTACCGGGTGCATCTCGTCTCTGCCGGGCCCGGACTGCCGCAGCGCCCACAGGATGGCGATGTTGCAGTAGACCATGAAGAGGAACGCGGCGAGGATCATCGCCGTGAAGACCTTCTCGAAGTTGACTATGTTGCCCACGCACTTGGCGGCGGCGTAGGCCAGGATGATCAGCCACACCGCCATGGCCAGCACCGCCCGGTGCCGGCGGTCCTTGAGCTCGGTGAAGACGATGGGGTGGACCACGGCCACGTAGCGGTCCAGACAGATGCAGGAGAGGAAGAGCGGCGAGGAGTCCTTCATGCCGTAGAAGAAGCGCAGCACGTACCAGGTGCTGCTGGTGGAGATGAAGACCAAGTTGACCAGCTCCAGAGGAGGGATGAGGCAGAAGAGCACGTCCAAAACGGCCAGGTGAAGGATGAAGATGTCGGAGGTGGAGGAGTCGCCCTTGTTCTTGTGGATGAGCCACAGCACAGTGAGGTTGGCCGGGATGCCCAGGAACATGTTGATGAACTGCAGGCCCAGGTACCAAATGAGCACGGCAGGCATGGCCTTGCATTGCTCGTACATCAACTTCTCTCCGACGGTGGAGTTGATGGGTCTGTGGGAGACGAAGAGCACCGAGGAGTTGATGTAGAAAACGCCCATCGCGGTCGGAGGAAAAGAGATCTGTCAGAAAACAGAGATCAGGTTCGGTTGTTAGAAAACCACAGACCAACTCATGCTGAGTGATGAACAAACACAAAATAATAGGCATAAAATAGCATAAAGACCAACTCTAAGCTTTGGGTCTTATCTTTGTGCCAAAAAAGACGATTCCTCCGTTGGTGTAAATAATAATGGGTAGATCTAAACAAAAGGTTATGCTGCACCACTGCCACTTGGCTTTTCTGCCTTATAGGCGAGGCGGCTCGGTCAGGGGGTAAATAGTGCAGAGATGGCAGGAAATGAAGGGAGAGAGAGGGATGGAATATGCCAAACGATAAAGGTCCCTGTGTCAGTGTTCTTCTTTTACACCCTAATGAAATATTAAATGCGTCGATGTAATGCGGGATTCATTTCAACCTGGGCATTTCTTCCCTTTTATTTCAATTTGACGTCGCAGTTGATTTCAGATGGTCTTAGTAACTGTGACTAAATAAAAAAACATCTGGAACTGTTGGTCACAGAAAAGACACACTGCTCTCCAGTGATGAAGGATCACAAGTGAACATTGCTTCATTCACAAGCTAAAATGTTTTTACATTACCTCTGCATGTTTGGAGAAGTGTATTTTCGACCCACATAAATTTAAACATCCACTGTGGAGTCCTAATAATAATTTCTCAGAGAGCATCACCCTTCCCCTGTAAAGGTGAAACTCTATGTAAATCAACACAGATCAAACAGAGAGTTTCATACGCTGTTAACATGGAGGCACTGAGTCACCATATCAATTTGAGTATGAATGCAACTATACAACAACACCTTTATTAAAGGTCCCGGAAATACCATTCACTCCCTGAGCGAAGCCTGCTAACAGACAAAAACGTGCAGAACGACAGCAGAAACATTTCCACAATTAACGTTTGAACACGGAATGCAGTGGATCAAAAACGGAAAAGAAAAAAAACAAAAAACATGCAGCAATTTAAATCTCCAGACACTCAAGAACTTAAGATAAAATCAAAAAATGTATATATATTTTTTCAATTTAAGACATGTCTATGCAGATGTGTATGGTAAATGAAGCCTCTTACCTTGATAGGGTACCTACTCTTTCGCTGAAACTGTCAAACTGTCACTGTCACACTGACTCTACAGACTCAGCCGGGCTTTTTCCCCTTCTCATTCCGCCCTGTAGTGCCGCGTGTCAACTGCGCCTTAAAAGGACTCACGCAATTGGGTACCAGTGCTCGTGCACTTTTCCCACCAGGTCAGTCCGCGGCATGTCCTATGTCCACTATCTCTGTACCTATGGGTGATATGTAAACGCGCACCCTGACTACAAACAAAAACCTCGTCTCCTGCCGCAAATACAGTAGGAACTCATTAAGTCGGAAGTGCCCGAGTATTAAAGATCTGGAGGAGGACCTCATGAAATAGAGACGACATGAATGTAAAATAGCACTTTTTTTTTCTGATGACAAAGAAAGATCAAGAGTTACATTTGGATTGAAAAATAACACTCGCCTGTTCAACAAGATGCTGCAACACCTTCCTAATGTCACCGGTGTGTCCGAGTGCGAGGCAACACTGTGCCCTTACCTGAAAAGGACGGGAAGCACATCTTTTGGAAAATGAGCCAACACTTCAGGGATCCTGCTCATTCCGATCGTCCAATCACAGCGTCGAGCCCAGGGTGCGGAAGCTGGGCATCTCCCTCCGGATGCCAGGAAGCCTCGTTTGGCCCCCTGCACATCCATCGCGCCTTAAAACTGAACAAAGTAAATAATCATTAAACAACGTGGATGCGGCGTGAAAGTGTAAATGTGATATAGTTGCCCGTGAAAGAGCACTCGAGAACTAAAACAGGTTTGTCATCACCTAGTCAAAGCGATTGGCAATGATGCAACTAACCAACGGGGCTTGACGGAAAAATCGGCAGTAAACAAGTGATGCAACAGTCCAGAAAATCACCTCTGATTCAATTCAGTGTAACGATGAGTAACATGTTACACGACATATTTTGCAGCGGGCTAGGGTTAGGGATAAGCAGAATGGGAACTGGAAAAACTGCACATCACTTCTGCAGTTTTTCTCCGCACCGCCAACAGACAATGTTTTTTTTGGGGGGTTTTGACCTTTTACTCTTTACTTTTGAGACAGAAAAAACAATTGTTGGGTAGATCGGACACAATGTACACCCCACACCGACTTAAAGGTCACGTATGACCCTCTACGAACATGCTGCAGTATGTCTATCTCTAGAGAGGGGCCGTGTGTTTGAACAGCTCGACAGGCCCGTCTGTTGAAACTTAATCAATGTTTGTCTTCCTTTGTGTGGGAGTACTAGGTTCAAAGGATATGTGTTGAGGTAGTTGCTACAAATATGTATTTATGTATAAAAAAAAAAACAACCTAATAAGGAATTTAAAGACAGATTTAAAAAAAAAAAACATGTGATAACACGAGTCAACAGTTACAAATGTCATGAGGATACAGAGCCGCTTGCAGAAGGTAAAGCTCCCCCGCATGTTTCAAGCCGTACAAAAACTATTTCCTGCAATTCTTATTGCATCTGAAAGGGTTTCTACGCAATGGCTTCCAATGACCGAATGTTTCAAGCCACTGAAAACGGACCACTTCACGGGTTGCCTCCGAATTTTGGACTCAACTGCAGAAAACCATGCATGCATTAAAGTTCATTTTTTAAAGAAATCCACCCATGAGGAGAGAACAATCCAGTTCCAATAAATGATGCGCAAATGAGCATGTCGTTTGGTCGTATTTATTATTTTTTTTGATTACGTCAAGAGTACTCTAGGAAGAGTTTCACTCACACATAATGTAGTTTGAGCAGCAAGAAACGTACAATCAATCAGGCGGGAAACATACAGATGGACAGTAAACAACTATGTTATGTGCAGACATCCCAGCAGTACCATTTTAAAACTACAAAGATGTTTTCTACCACCAGCCACGGTCTAAAAATCATTATTATCTTGTAAACTTGTGGATGGCTTAATGTTTTTTTTTTTTTTAAGTTTAATCTAAAGTCAACAGGGACGCTTACGAGGACAGAGTGGGCTTTTACATTTAACCTCCAGGTTTCAACAACAAGGACACCTCATCAGAAGATAAATATTTTATAGCCTAAAACGTGATCCATGCAAAGACGCGAGATGAGGCATTACAGGTCAAGGAGCTTTTTTTTTTTGTTTTCTTTTGTTTTCTTTCCGACATGACATGACAACATCTCCGAGACATTCGCCGTCTACCGTGTTCGTCCTCCTCGGCTCTCTTTCTACGTGCAACACTTCTCTCACGTCAATCTCCAATAACAACTTGCATGGCTTGTAAACTCATTCCTTGCTTCTAGCTTAAACAAAAACGGTATCAACATTTAACATGCCATCATCAAAGACACAGTCAACTCTATGTTCAGCCATTCCGCGCTGTGTTTTGGAATTCAAAACCAGAGCCGAGCAAATGTCTGGTTAAAAAAAAAAAAAAAAAAGTACGAAGTAAGGGCAGAATACCGAATCACTGGGGTAAAGAGTGCCTCATAAAAACCAAGATCGGAAGTACCAGAGAGTTCAACAAAAATGTAATTGATAGGTCGCAGCAAGCAAATGCAGCTTTGTTTCTTTTCATATTAAACTGTATGAATATTGCATTTTATTCCCACCCAAAATCCTTCTATTTTTGGGGTCCTCTCTATGACCACAAAGTTAAAGTGTATCCATTTTTAAAAGCTGCCTTTGCAGCAGAAGAAAAAAACAAAAGCCGATTGGGATTGAGATGGGAGATCTTGCACATGCTGCAAAAACGGAGTCTCAAGACTTCTGTTGTTTTGGCTGTGTTTTCAGTTTGGTAGGTGCACGGAGCGGGAAGGCGGCGGGTGAAAGAGCCTTACGACTCTCGGGTCAAGTCATTCGGGGAGCGTTCACATCTAGGTAGTGCGTGGTTTTGTTTGGGGACATATTGCAGTCAAGGGTCTTGGTCGCGTCGTGGTTAAAGGTGCGTCACTGCCACGAGTGGTCAGCTGGGTAAACAAAGAGTCAGTCTTGTATACATTATCTCCAGACCCGCGCAGATATGTCGACATTGCATCGGGATGTGTCCAGGACACATTGCGATGTAATGTCGTTAGGGGGGAGTGCAACTGTTTTTAGATGAAGGTGGAGTCCATGGTGCTGGTGTCCAGCGCGCCGCGGGCTCTGGCTTCAAAGAGCTGTTTTATCAAAGCCGATTTCTCCTGCTCCAGCTGGGCGATGCGCTCGCTCCTCTCCGTCACCTCCTAGATAAAAAAAATATATATATTTAAGGGAAAACACGTGAGTGTCAGACATACTCCTGCGGGTCACCGTGATAGGGTAGGCTACTGGAAGTATGCAGACTGTGTTGAACCTGCGTGAGAAGTCGGTTCTGGTCCTTCAGCCTCTGGATGGCTAGTGGGGGAGCTGGAGCCGGAGGCTGAGAGTTCCCTGAGAGCGCTGCGGTCTGAGCAACGCTGGCAGGAAATGACTGCTGGGAAACAAAGAGGAACTGGTCATGAAATGTAAAAAAAAAACCAACAACAATCAGTTATGCAGTTCCATGTCATCTTTTCAAGAAGATGGCTTGTTATGACGTGCAATCATTTACATGAAAAATATAAACCTGTTTTGTCCGTTTTCTGTTCAGACAGGATTTTGAAAATACATTTACATTTGTATTAGTCCGTCAAGTTGCCTAGTTTGAATCGCTCTTGATATTACCACGACCTGGATGACTGCGAACCTTCACAGACATTTGCATTTGACACATCTTCCAATAACAAAAATCACAACTTTCTTTGGTAGCCATCTAAAGTCATGTTTTGTGTAAAACTAATCACCGTCCACAATAACGGTGATTTTGTCTCTTTTACAAATATAAAAAAAATCGAAACAATCAAGTTAACCAAAATATTACAAAATTAGTCAATGACAAACATTTCTAGTAGAAATATCTATGAGCAGTTAATACTCACAATCCCCGCACAGGAAATAAGGTCATTGAGGCAATGGTTGACTTCTTGAAGTTTGGGAATGAGAACATTCATACGACTCTGGTTGGATTCAGTGAAGAATTCCTAAGAAAAGATGGAGAATAAATGAATTTAACAAAATGCGGAAAACCTTCAACGTCAAGGACACAATCGGCTAAAACGAGATTAGCTTGAAATTGGCTGTGCGGTTGAATTTGCAGTGTTTGAGAAAAAATACTGGTGACTAACAAGCAAAAACCACACTGATTTTACCCTGTTTGATAAGAGGAAATCGATTTTTAAAAGAAACATATACACACCGTGCAGTGGGAGCTCTGGCCAACCTGCCGCTGTCTCTCTGTGACATTGTGGATCTGGCCCTGGTACCAGTCTCGGGCCCGCTCCACCACATCCAGGCCCGCCAGCAGGGAGTCCTTCTCCTGTTCCAGCTCTTTCATTTGCTTCAACTGTGAGTGAGTGGAAAGTGAGAAGAACGGATGGTATGTCGAAGGAGAGTGAAAAAGAGGGGATGGGAAAGGGGGTGAAAGGTCGAAGAGGGGAGAGAGAGAGAGAAAAATGTCTATTAGGAGCGGACAGCAACAAACCAGATCTCACAGGGTAAGAAACCCCCCCCACCAACACTGGGAGAGTTTTCAGATTTCTGCCAAGATTAAATCTAATCATCATTACAGGGCTGCCGGCAGTCTGCGCGGTAGACGGACTCCCATGTTTTCACAAGGGCATCTGCAGCAAACTCTTTTGTGCGTCTGGAGACAATGGCGCCATACCAATTGTGCCGCACTCACTCCCATCCTGCACAATGTTTAGAGGAGCAATCAGTCCAGCGCCATGGCAACTGCACAGCCACCCAAGAATGGGGTAAACGGCGGACCCACTTCAACTATGGCCACCCCAGTGTGTGTGTGTGTGTGTGTGTGTGTGTGTGTGTGTGTGTGTGTGTGTGTGTGTGTGGGCGCTCCGCAGCAAAGCTGCATTAAGTTGTGCTGACCAGGCTGTCCATGAGACACACTGCCACAGTGCAGGCCTCGTTGCTGGCATTCAGCCACCTGGTGTGTCATCTTTCTTTCCACCCAGCGCTCCATCCCTCTGTCCCCTGTGAAGCTCGGTACATTCCACTGATCATGGCTCATACCCCAGGATATATGTTGCAAACAAACAGGAGACACAACATCACCAACATCGAATCCATACTTGTGCTAAAAAAAAGGGGCCTAGAGGTAGAGGGGGGGGGGGGGATCCGGAGGGCATGTCTATAATGAAGTATGACCCAGTGTCAGGCAGCATGAATATGTGATGGGCCACAGGGAGGAAAACACACCATTAAAAAAAAGAAAAGAAGCAGAGAGAGGGCGCGGAGCAGCAAATGGCTGAAAGGTTATGGAAAAGTCTGTGCATGTACGTTTGTCTGCTCTCTGCTGGCTGAATACACGCATACAAGTTGTCGAGCAGAACAACACAAAGAACAACATTACAGCCTTTCAAATTCATTTACAAAGCTGCACAATGCAACAGCAGGTCAGAGGCGCCAGAACACATTGGTGCAACGACGAGTTCTAACCAGGGAGCGTTTGGTAGTTTTGTGCCGTGTCGATTATTCAACGCATCGACTCCATTCACGCCATTCCACAGATTATATGAAACCGAGAATAGTTGTTAACTGACAAACACGTCCCATAGTCACTAAATCAAGCCCGATGAATAGTTTTCAGTGCCTTCATCAAGACACAAACAGCAAGTTCCCAGCTGTTCACAACTTGTCTCTCCTGAACTTCCCTTAATCGTCACAACAACAAGATGTTCGTGTACAAACCTGAAATGCTTGTTACAGAAGCGTCTCACGCAGCAACTTTGATTTAGTCTACTCTTGACAAAATCCCTCCCTCTGGCCTCCCTGCCTTTCTTTCTTTCTTTCCCTGTCGTTCCTACTCACCCAGAGGAAAAAGGTCAAGGCCTTGCTGCTGCAGAGGCTACTGCTGAGCGGAATGAAGACCGTGGTGTAGGCGGCCCACACTGCCGTCCAGGCCGCTCTGGGCTGACCGAGCGCGTCCTCTACTTCTACCAGGCCCCTGGGCCCGGCCCGGCTCACTACCATCAGGGCAGCCGCCGGCCAAGTCGGCCTTGGGCGGTGGGAGGGACAGAGGGAGGGGGGGGGGGGAGGGGGGGGGGAGGGGGAGGGGAGGGCGGGCGGGAGGAGGAGGAGGAGTGTCGGTCAGTCGGCCTACTCAGACACAGAGGCCGGTGGGGGGGAGGAAAGGAGACGGCGAGACAAACGGGGAGAGAAGGAGGGAGAGGAGGCGAGCTGGAGGGAGTGAGAAGTGCCGAGGCAGTCGAAGAGACGGAGAGTGAGAGGAGGCATGGGTTTGGGGCTGGAGGTGGGAGGGGCAGGGGTGGGAGGGGCATGTGAGGGGCCTATTGAAAATGAATTGCTCCACTGCGAAACTATTTTTCTTTCAACGTCCCAGTACATTCGTGCTGCTCATTGGCTATATACTTTCCTACAGAACTTACTTTACCAATAACCTCTGATTTACCCCGCACATTTATTGTGTGCCCGTCACATATTATTAGTTTCAATAACTGGTGCCAAGTTACAAAACAGCCGCTGATGACCATTATTGATATATGGAAAAGATAATCTTATGATCATAATGAGAGCTGCAGCAAACCCAGACCTTTGAGAACATAGCAGATCATTTGAGGCATTTTTGCCTTAAAATATAAATCATGTATCAGAATTATAGTGGATCCATTTTCTGCCAGAAGATGAATCGATAAAATGTCTGACCTCTACATGTGGTGTGACCTATAAGAGGATTTCATTGTTACACGCTTTACACTTAACCGTAAAGAGTGCTGTACAACATGATTGATATTATTATTTTAAATCAAATTCAGGTGTGTGTGTGTGTGTCTGTGAGTGTTTACCAACCATTCCATAATCCACTCCATTGGATATGGTATGCCGTCTTTGCTCTTCCCGACTCCGCCCGTGCCGCCTGGAGCCGCCAGTAAATCCTGTTGCTGATTCACTCTGAGATCTTGGCAAACTGGATTTCATAACACCTAAAGAAATGGGAAACAGACACCTTTGAATCTATGTCAACACAACACTGCAGTCTGGATTTCACTC
The DNA here is from genome assembly GCA_016785305.1 of Colistium nudipinnis. Lineage (NCBI taxonomy): Eukaryota > Metazoa > Chordata > Actinopteri > Pleuronectiformes > Rhombosoleidae > Colistium > Colistium nudipinnis. The sequence goes on along the minus strand of JAFBJU010000116.1, from coordinate 428,036 downwards.
TGTAATCACTGTGGTTTAGTTGTACTGTACTCGACAGCGATAACAAATGGCTCCTTACCACAATGTACAACTTGAAGAGCTCAGACGCAACAGTGGTAAAGGCTTAATAGACGGTGATACACACCACACACAATAATAAATACAGCAACACTTTCAAGGTGTGCAATCCATGTGACTGAAACAATATAAATCTATTAAATATGTTCAAAGGTACTTGTCAACATCAAATGACTTCATTTGTTTCTAAAGGAAGTCATCTCATCTATATACAGATAATGACAAAGAAGACAAAGAAATGTATAGGGAAAAAAAAAACACATTTGATTGACTAAATGCATTTGGGTTGCCCTTGATGCCACAGGAGGGAGCTATATTCTGAAAATGTTTCCGCTGTTGAAGGTAGCATGACTTACAGTGCACGGTGCATGAAGAGCTCAATGCATAGATGAAACGGGTAGCTAAAACAGTGAAACTGAAATGGCTCCATTAAGCAGTTATGACCCCTTGTCCGTTTGTTTGACCGAGGGAGAATGAAGTGGAGCAGGAGGAAATATGTGAAGTATCAAATATATGTGGAATCTTAAAACTATCTTAATCGTTTCACATAAAAAAAGGAATCTCCAATTTCAATTTTCTGACACTACACACCCTTGCTGATGAAGACCATGCGATATGCTGGGAAATTCCTGAAGAACTCGTTAATGAGCCCCTTTGAGAACAAACTGAGAAATCCAACTTTAACATTGTTTGAGAGGAAATACAACTAAATGTATCTGCTCACTTCTTCTTTCACACTCCTTAAATATCTGCTCTGCTCCTGTGTGTGTGTGTGTGTGTGTGTGTGTGTGTGTGTGTGTGTGTGTGTGTGTGTGTGAGATATACATGTTTTACATTTCTGAGGGGATTAAAATCAAAACCCAAATTCCAAACCTTTCAAACTGAGAGGGCGTTTTTTTTTTTCCTGCAGCGTATATCCTGGTTATCGACTGTGGTATTTTATCACCGTGATATGTTCTGATGCAAGTGCACAGGAGTCGGAGAGGGAGTCAGGAACGTGTGATGATGTCGAGGGCGTAGCTGAGGTTTTCACTGCTACACTGAATCAGTGAGCCCTTGCCTTTATGTTGTAATCTGGCATAATCCAGCAGGGTTTGGCTGCATGCGAGAGATTACGGCACGGACACGTTGCCTCTCTATATGGACTATGTTGACAAAAGTATATGGACATTACATGAATTTGTATCAACTGAATACATGGGGGAAAGCAAGGGGCATTAATATTTGTCAATTACTTGCATTCGCTCACAACGTTTTTGGCCCAGGCTACGGGGATTTGTTTCCATTCAGCCAGCTTTAGTGAGGTCAGCCACAGATGTTGCGTGATAGGGCCTGGCTTGAGGTCATTGCAATTCATCCCCAAAAGTGTCAAAAGGGGGTTAGGATCAGGGCTGTGTTGCCGGCCACACAAAGTCCTCCAAACCCAAACCACGAAGACTTCACCTCGGGCACCATCAAATTTAAACAAAAAATTGGCCATTGCCAGAGTGGTGCATAAAAATGCAAACTGGAAGCACACGATGCCTAAAAAGATCACTGCAGCACCAAGATTCCTTTGATTAAATCAGGAACCCAAAGCACAAACCTCTGCTGACTAAAGGGGCACAGGGGTACGTGAACGTCTCTTTTTGTCCATCCACTCCGTATCTCTCTGTCCATCTGAAAACACAGCACTGTCCTCGGTGCGAGAGTGGTGCGAGCAGCGAAAGCCCAGAGGGCTCGACAGAGAGCGTCCCTCTCATTGCTCTAGACAGGCCTGGCCGTGGAGAGATCATGCACGCTCGGACTCGAATCGAGAGATGGAGTGAGTGCGTTTTTTTCTGTGTAAAAGAGAGAGGGCGCATGAGAAATAACGATAACCACTTGGATTCACACAAACTGGGCAAGTCTCAGTGAAACAAATCCTTAAGCCTGTCACCCCAGGGTAAAGCTGAACAAGAATACAACTCACCATTGCCCGACCACCCCACTCAGTTGGTCCGGGTAGAAATAACTCATAAGCGAGACCTTCGACGTGGATACATTTTCTGCAGGAATTTCTGACACGATCTCTGGCCTGACCCGCGGGGGGGGGGGGGTTTACAACGGTAATAATTCAACAGAGGACATCAATGTGTGGGGCAGAATCCCTTAAACAGGCCCAGGGTTAAGCTGTGACATAATAGCGTTTCCCGAGATGTGCACTGTCAAAATCCAACAACCACTGTTGTTGACCTCTTATGAAGTTTTTTTTCTCTGAAAAACGCTCTTAAGACTCCTGTTGAATGAGAATTACTACAACATGCAGACATTGCACACTCCTGTGGGTACCTCATGCATCCAATTAAACTATAAAATGAGACCTAACTTTGCAGGACCAAAAGGGGACATATCAGCTCAATTATGCATGCAGGCAAATTTCTTTCTCATGGGAGTTTAGTCTTAAGTCTCAGTGGGTATTCAAGGCACTGGGTAGGCTCATTTTCTGAATTATGAGCTTGTTTCCAGCTAAACTTGGTTTGTATTTGTTCGTAGGCTTCAGCAAAAAGAGCAACATTTTAAATCTAGACACAAACAGTTGGAGTAGTGAGACCCAAACGCATGAGACGCATCTTGCATGGACATTTAACAAAGAGCAGGGCCGAAGACCATGATCAATTATTCAAAGCCAAAAAAAAAATGCATGACAACACTTATTTTATTATTCAGGTTACATCTACAGTCACAAGAGTTTCTTGATGAAGCTTCTCAGATGTGTTGTTGTGCTGTTTTCTGTTTTTGAAGCATTGTAAATGGAATCCCTTTTACTTTTGTTCAAACAAACTACTGCACGGCATGAATTTGAGATTTAGGAAATGATATATATATTGTTCACAATTCTTGACATGTAATAGGATGAACTTGAACAGAGCTACTGAACTGTACTCACATTTACTCATACATTCCCACTGCTATAGTATTAATAAAAGGGGGTTTTACTTACTTGGTCCTTGGAGCTGCGGTGACTCCAGAGCGAGAGATTCGATGGTTCTGACCCGGCTCTGCTGAGGCTGTGTGGGTTTGGGTGCGTGGCCCGGGTCAGTCCTGAAACCTCCTCCTCCCTCCGGGAGACCGGGAATCCGCTCCAAACTGCGCCCTGGCCTCTCGAAGCCCGCACTGAACCTGACCGGTCCGCACGCGGGGTACCCGGGCCCCTCCCGGCTCTGGAGTGCGGTCGCACGGTGCTGCTGCGTGTTGGCCAGGTTGCTCGGCCCCAGCGGACGGACCTTGTTCTCCACCCGGGTGCAGGCGGGCAGAAGGGCCGGTTTCTGGTGCTGCTTCGGAGCCTGCTGCGGGTGCACGGCGGCCTGGGCCTTGAAGTGGCAGCTGTTCTCCGGGTTGAGCATGGAGTAGCGCAGCCCCGCGACGAAGCGCTCGAAGGTGAGGCAGCCATGCGGCGGGGTGACCCTGCGGAGGCAGCCCAGCACGCCGCCGGGCAGCGCCCGGGTGTCTGCGCCCTGCCAGCGGCTCTCTATCTCCGAGATGTGGACATAGCCACGTCCAGCGTCGTCCAAAATGTCAAACAGGGTTCTCAGGCTGTGCAGGAAGGCTTTTGGGAGACCATCTGTCGAATACTCCGTCTCCTTTGGCTGCATTTTCACAGCTTTGAAGCTTTCCGCCTTTCCGTGAAACACCTCATTCCTCGGCACAACTCTGCCGTAAATCGCCGACGTCCCGTTCACTTTTCCCCCGCGCTCGGCCGCTATCAACGCCATTGAGGTCCCGGTGATCTCAACACACCGGTCACCGAGAAAAAAAAACACACACTCACACGAGTTGGCTAACTTTGTGTAGAGACAAAGTTGAACACTCAAAGTCGCGCAAATTGTTCAACCGTTCGCTGCAGTGTTAAAGACCACTCTTTTAAAATGTTCTTTTCACTATTTCACGGCCTGTGCCGAACTCTTTCCACCGACACTCCTCCGCGCTCTGGTCCATCACTTTCCTTCGTCTGCCGGGGACCGCCCTTCAAACGGCCGTGCGCGAGAGGCCCGGGAGCAGCCATTGGCCGAGGTGTGCACGAGCTCGGCGCTCATTGGTGCAGGGCTGACGTGGCCTCCAGTTTGAGTTGTGCTTTTGTTATTACTGACGCTGCCGGGACGTTATTCATACATATGATTACACGGACACACACAGACACACGCACACACAAACACACCCTTAATCAAAAAGAGCTGGGAACAGTATCACTTTACAAATACACATATACACGTACACACAAACACACACGCACACATACACACTTAAACATAATCAAAAAGAGCTGAGTTCACTATCATCTTACACAGACACACACGCACGCACACACAAAAACATAATCAGAAAGAGCTGGGTACACTATCACTTTACACACACATACACAGATGCAATCACAACTATCCTTGTTAGGACACAGCATTGACTTCCATTCATTTGGACCGCACAACCAATACCTTTTCCCCAACCCTAACCCCTTGAGGACTCCTGGTCCTAACAAATATCACTTGAACATTTTTTACTACAATTATAATAAAGGTTCCCAGATCAAAACAATATCCAGGTTCACTAGGGCATGATGACAGAGATTTTACTTGCCATGATCATTTCCCTTCGTTCATACTGGCCACTGAACAAAAAAAATCCTTTGCATCAGTAGTGCAATGGGCGATTCATTTTTGCCATAATGTTACTGAATTTGATTGTTTATTTCCACTACTGCCAAGGGTTGGGAACACTACAAGAAGCCCATGTGAACTATAATACATTCTAGTAAATTAAATATATCTATTGTAAAAGCTGTACTTTTGGGAAACTTATCAACCATAACAGATGCTACCATCATGTGACAACAACAAAGACAACAACTAATCCTATCAAAATAAAGTCCTGACTGTTTTGTGACCCCTGCGTCTTGCGTCAGCTTTGAAGCTCTACTCTGTGTCAGGCTGAAATTCTGATCCCACTCCCTGCACACAACTGCCAAAATCAAAGTTCACACAGTCAAAAGACAGTGCAACCACTTCGGGCACGTCAGTGACACTGACTTTCTTTTAGCAATGACTCATGAAGATAAACTTTCAGTCCCTGCACAGACCCGTGTTTTTCCTTGGCCTGCCGAGACTTGAACGCTCTTCCCATGATTGGTGAAGATACTAGTCACATTGTCACAATGGATTCCCTGTAATTTGCCTGCGTTATGCCTGCTTTTCAGTTGATCTTCCTGTCAGACCAGATACTGGATCACATATTTCCCCTATTATGTTTATCACATCCACTCTACAGGGCGGGAAAGATAGGACAGACAATCAATAAATCCCCTTAGAGCAAACACATACACCCATTCCTTCGGAAAGTCCCTCGCACACCAGTTGTTCTTGTTAACACATTAATTTGTGGGAATTGATTATGACTCTGGGCTATAGAGCAGGTTCAATAGATCAGATGTTCAACACCCAATGATACAGTTTCGCAGTATAGATTTTGCCCAGGAGTGGTTTTGTGTGTTCCAGTTGGAGGAGCTGTTGAACGGTTGGAAATTGTATAAAATGTGAGGCTTTTTATTTTGGCCTTCATGGTTGGGGTTGTATGATCCAAAAAGTCAAGAGAGCGAAGGAACCAAGAGAAAGACACACACATTGTCCAGTTGCAGTGGGATCACTCGACCCGGAGTAAGACAAGTGCACACTCACTCTTGCTCCACTGATCTCTCTCTTTCTCATGCTGTCACGCACAGGCACTGCTGCTGCACCAAACAGCCAAACACACACACGCATCTCTCTCTCTCTGGAGGATTTATTGACCATGCCAAGTGAATGCCATCCCACACAGTCTATACTGTTGGCCGTTTCAGTTACTATATAGATCTTCAGCTCCACTGGCGAGTCAGTCCTGTCACATAACGCACACGCAGTCTTTACTCTCATTATCTCCGCTTTGCTCTCGGTTCCTCCAAGTCTTTCCCTTCAGCCATATCAGTGTGCAAGTGACAAAGGATCTGAGAGCTTATTCAATTGGTGGAGCCAATTTTATTTTATTTTTTGCATGGGAGAGAGAGAGACACACACACACAAGAGACTGCAAAAAACTGCAAATCCTGGAGGTGGTAAATCAGATTTGAATTACAGCCAGGGGGAGGACGAGAGCGAGAGAAAACGCGAGTGGGGGTGGAATCACACTGCAAAGAGATGAATATGGGGAAAAAAGGCACTGTATATTAAACCAAAGTCAAAATCTCACACCAGTGTGTGCTCGCGCTTCTGGCACTCAGATTTTCTTGGGCTTGTTCTCTGTGAATCTAAGGCCTGGACTTTGGTCACTTGAATTACTCGAGGTGTTAAAGAATGCTTGAAAGAAACTATTGTTTTAGAGAAAAAAAAGAAAAAAAAAAGCGCTGCGCAGGGCAGATTTCTTACTAAATACTAATTGTACAAAGCAGTTCAGCTCTACACAAAAACAGAATATAATATTTTTTTATTTTCTTTTGTGGAGTTTGACCACAAAAAGATTCAGTTTTGGTGAGATAAATGTTTTTTTTATGTTAATTAACAAATCGATTTAACAAATGAACAAAACACATTAATATTATAATTGACAGCTGTTTTTCAGCACTTGTCACTTTGAAGGGGATAAGTGCTGCACCTGAACAGGCTCATCTCCAGATCCGCTGTATTTTTATAAGGCACATGTTCATAATGGTAATACCTTTGAATCTGGGTACTTGGCAAGGCAGGCTGAGCCTCTTTGTTTAATGTGTGGCTGGTTATTGCTCATGCCTACAGAATGTAAATAGGCACATTCAAATTTCTGTTAGGAATTTTACAGGCATGCGTATGCTCCACTAAAACCAATTTTGGTTGCATCCAGCAAGCTGGTGCTAGCTATCCTTCTCTGATCCCACAGGCATGAGGCAGAATAGGGATTTCTGAAATATCTGTGGTTGTTTTTTAATTAAGTAGACGTCCTAAATTCTAACCTGCAGAAAGTAGGGATTTATTGCCTCTTAAAAAAAATCTTTAGCCGATAATTAGACACTTAGGTTGGAGCACCTGGTCGACTCTAATAGCTGCTCAGTGCTCATCCTCTGTCATTGCATGTTGTCCAATTTTTTCTCTTTGTTTAGACAAAACCATGAACAGGTGGGCGTCTTTGTCAGTGGAAGAGGGGAGCCTTGGATACTTTGTACTTACACTAAAAATACAATATTTCTTACATTTAGTTAACATGCCAAAAGGAGCTTACGTGCATACTTGGGCAACATGTAAAATATAGAATATAGGTATAAAATAGGATTTAATTCGTTTTTTTATTTTGCAACACTTTTTGATATGAAGAACTTTACTATAATAAAATAAAGGACTGAAAATTGCTGGTTGGTGTGCGTCTGTGTGTATATATACTGTATATATATATATATATATAAGCCAGTTAAATTGTAGAAACATTAATTTAAATTTGCTACTGGAATTTTCTAAATTCTACTCAGTCCTGTGAGAATTCATAATTATAAGCACTTTACCACAACATCCATGTTTCCCTTTTCACATCTTTACTTCAATTGCTTATGCAAGCAATGATGTCTACATTAACCTTCATATCTTATGAAATGCGTTTTGCATAGGTGCATAATGTTAACAAATCCAAACGCATTCAAGTTTACTCATCTTGAAGTAAGACATGGTTTAATGAAATATCAGTCAACGGAAGATTGGTTAATAATAATAATAATAATAATAATAATAATAATAATAATAATAATAATAATAATAATAATAATACGAATAACAAGATAATACATTGTAAGACAGAAACTGGTCATTGAATGGTTTTATTGACCCACAAGGGTCTGATATACATAGCTTTGCAAATCACACGAGTCACACAGTGACAACTAATGTCTGGTTTTGGAAGTGCTATAATAATTTTGTTGCATGCCAAACATGTCAGAATAATATTACCCGATCATAAGCTTAATCTGATCCCTCATAGAAAATTCTAATCATTCCTAACCTCCGATTTAGGAAACATATTTGTGTTCATGTTGTTAAAAAAAATACTGGGCGCAATGAAATAGACCAGTTTGCAAATGATTTGTAAACAGCTCACCTGAACATGACCAACATACTATGCAAAACAAATTAATTTATGACCATGGTCAATCAATTAAATCACCATATTTTGTCTTCGGAGGTCCCTTTGGTTCTTCCGAATAACTCACTGAAAGAAACACAAACGGTGCATTTCAAGCATAAAATTGTCTTCATTTCGTTTCCTTGTGAATGAAGGACAGAGCTGACATAGCTATGTCTACTTCAGAGGGATCCCATGACTAAATATTGATCAACTTGAAAAACAATAACTGCCATAAGCAATAGTACATAGTTGCATCATTTTCCAATGCCATTCAAAACAATGAGCACTTCTGCAGTCTTACAAGTTGTACTCACGCTGTGGTGATGACGCCTCTGAGATTTTTCCTTCTTCATGCAGCCTCCAGTTTTCTAAGCATTTCTCTGATTCCCAGGCAATCACTACAAAACTTGCCCATGAGGACACCACTATGAGAGGAGAGAGGAGAATGCATTGACAGCCTTAACATCTCCTCTGTATGCAAGAGCAAATGCATTGTTGTCTTGTTAGTGGCCTTTTAAAGCCCATGTTTATTCTCTCACTTATTGAAAGTGGAAGGCAGATCTGACGAGGAAATGGATACCTCTTCGATAAAGCCTTGAGCATAGCATTCATACCAGCAACACCTATAAACACAGTACACACTGCATTAGATGCATCACAAGTACGCATCCAGCTGCACTGATAAACATTCAAAATGTGTGAACCTAATTACCATTTTCGTGAGGAACTCTTCTGTATTTAAATACAAAATAATGCAAATCTTTCATTTCAAAGCTTAAACGAATATTAAACTAAGCTAATATTAAACATTCATTGGGCTCCATGTAATAAGAAAGAAATTCTGCTTTGATTTAAATAGATGTAGAGCACAGCTCCCTCTTGTGGTGTATATTTGCCACAGGAGTTCATGACATGGACACATTTACCCCAGTGACGTGAGAAAACTACATATTGTGTGTATGTCTGGCAACTCTGTGGTAACCACGCAATAATAATTGACTACATGTGGTTGCCCGTAAGAATATGGGAAAAGAAAAGATCACTCACCAAGTACAAGGGCCGCAGCCCCCTTCATGATGGCATAATTATTACAGGTACGATTAAATTCACGACCCTGAATGTCAAAAGGAAAAATAATAATAATGATAAAAAAAACAGTACAACACATGACTGCTCTCTCTTAAACATGCACACGTTGTTTCCAAGCACATTACAGAGGTTTCCCATTGTGATTTTGTGTGTGTGTTCGACTGTCAAGTGTCCTCATGAACACTTGCAGATGCTATCGATGCAGGACATTAAAAGTAAACACACAAAAATTGATGCAGTGTCTTTGACGGAACGATAAATATAGAGGAACCTGGATCAGTGGGTTTGGGTGTGCACGCTGTGTGTTTGTCATTTGGAAAGGTCAACTACAGAAGTGAGAGGAGGAAAGGTGAACGATAAAAAAAAACTCACCGGGTGTACGCCGACCATACGCGGTGCACCCTCTCTGGTGAGGCTGAAAATTCCCATGTTGCCACGGCTGTTGCGAAGCCGGAGGTTAAAGTCTTACAGGTGAGGCAACATTGTCTGGTCAAACTGTGCATGCGAACGGCGGATGTGATCAAATCTTAGAACACTTCCGTGTTGCACACGAGAGGAAACTGACAGAGTCGTCCCGCAGTCCGCTTAAAACACTGGCGACATCTAACGGAGAGGAGGCAGTACTGCAACTGCTCGCAATCACTTAGTGTCTGTGATTATTTATCCTGTAGAAATAGTTCGTGTTAATTGTATTTAGTCTCATAAAATGCATTTTCTTTACGGCACTAGTGTGTGTTTGTTTACAATAAAACCCTCATTGTGACATGTCGTTGTGTCTCTTATGAGTAGAACTTCAGACATACCATGCCAGCACACTGCGCTGACCTCCGTGAGCCCTCTGGTGAACTTTGACACCACCCTGATTTAGAAGGCACTGCTGAAGACTGGAGATGTGCATCAAGAACAAGGAGAAGAAGAGACAGCTGGAGAGAAGAGAGTAAAACTACCGCTGACACACAATTAACAACACAGCTCGAGTTACCGGAGAGCCGCAGCAGAGCAGCTTAACATCTGTTACTTCTTACAAACAAGAACAATAAGTGATGGATAAGCATTAGAGATAAAAGTAAGTATCGTGATGAAACTACAGAGTGAAGGAATGTTTTTTAAATAATGACCTTTTTTTCAGCATTTACAGTACATTTTCACACACACGCACATCCACGCATGTCTTTTTAAGTACTCAGTCAACCCGAACGAATTAGGTTTCATTTTATTTAGTTATCATTTTACATTGGAAAAGCAACTGTCAGTTATCCCCAGCTGTACTTCCTTTCACATATTGTAGCTCTTTATTCCTAGGTGATTAATGCTTATATTCTTACAAAACAAAAAGATTTCAGACACAATCTGTACACTCTGTCCAAATCACACCCCTCCCATAAACCCGTCTATGACAAATACGCTAACATGGGAGCCACGTTTTAGTGCAGTGTTGAAAACCTGTTCACACACACACATACAAAAGAAACAATCAACAAGTCGCATGTACATGTGTGAATTACATGCGTATAGTAAGTGTCTGGGTTCCTCAGCTAAGACACAAGAGGACACGCTTAAGCAGGTGTGCACTGTGGGTAATACAAGGAAGGCAGGTGATAAAGGAAAAATCTGACAACAATTTCTCTCGAACAGCCATTTCTTAGAAAATGAAAGCAGAAAAAGGTTCCGTTCATAAACCACTTTACAATAAATGTAAGGGGAGTAATTCAAGTTTTACACTCTCACACGTCTCATGTGGAAGATTTTAGTGACAATGAGGGTGTGCAGTATTTTCATGAAAAATCTGAAAGGGCAACGGTGAGGAAGACTTGTTTGTTCATCCAGTATCAGAGAAGAAAAACAAGCGCCAGGGGTTAAGTGTTCAGTCCCCCTCCCTGCCCAAAAAGATGTGACATAAAAGTCCCACACTGTCCACTTTTCGTTACATTTGCCTTCAAATATCACCAGGACAAAAATCATGGTTCACAATCAAATGTTTTTAAATAAATATAGCTCCGTTGATATAATTTCTTCAAAAAAATAACCTTAGAGCAAACTCTTACACGAGAAACTGATCACCAACCCGGCCACCCCTCGCCGACACTCACGCCATAGCCCTGCAGATGTACGAAATACCGTTATGAAGACAGGTGTGTGTTAAAACCCAGCAAAGTAAGCCTGGCTGGAGGGATTTATAGTGACAAAGAAGTAACTAACCACAGACAAGGAGAACACTTTGGTAAAAACAATTAATTCCATTTTGTTTCCATGTGATCATTGGAGTACTTTTGTCTTGAGAACACAAATTAATTGATCGGAGACAAAAGATACTTAATTTTGTGATCATCTTTAGTACCAAAGAACATCAGGAACTGTTTCTCACTAGTAAGTGGATGACTGCAGATTTTTAACGTAGTACTTTCAGTACTTGGGACAATTTATCTCAATACCATATGTTTAACAGCAAAACAAATCCAATTAAATTGATCGGAAAAAATAAGGGGTCAAGAAGAATTCTCGAAAAAAATATAAAGCCTTTCCTTGGCAACTAGTTTATTTCAGAACAGTGACATTTTGAACCCACCCATTTATAATTAAATATGAAATTTAAAAGTGTGTAATATGGCCCCTATATGAAGAGAACAGACATAATAGTCTAAGGACTCATGTCAACCATTTCAATGTCCGTCAGTACATATTGGCATCACATACACGCGCGCACACAAACATACATACATACATACACAAAGACACACACACACACACACTCAATACTGGTAGTGTGGTTCAATCAGGGAAATCTATCTGATGTGTGGTGTTGTTGCTGTTGGCTGCGTGGTGAGTGCGACAGACAGGGAGGTGGCTATGGTGCTGATGACCATGAAGACAGCAGCTGTGCGCACCGGAGAGGTCAGAAAGGGAGCGATACAGTGAAAAGGTCCATGTCCCATTGCACCAGCTGAACGGCGGGTACTGTAACCCCCGGGTCCCCCGTTTGCACAGACGTCACCACACACAGTGGCTGGGTGGAGGAGCAAAAGTGGATGACGACAACAGTCCGTGTTCGTCTGTGGTCCAAAGAAGCTAGTCCAGTTCATCAACAAGACAACCCCTCTCCCCCACACATACAAAACTATAGCAGCAGGTAGAGCTCGAGGGTCTGCCTCCTCGAGAAAAATAAACACAAAAAAAACTAAAACAAATAATAATAATAATTATTATAATAGCAATAATAGTACTCTTTACCCCCTGTCGTCCAAATGAAAAGCAAGCTATGGAGAACTACCAGTTCTGGGAAGTGGCAGATGTCTTTTTGCTCTAGTCTTCTTCCCCTCCACCAACTTCTTTCCCATCTGAATCCAAACAATTAAGCAACCAACATTGTCCGCCGTCGTTAGTCTCTTCGCAGCAATTTTTCCCCATTTTGCACTTCATACCGCTCCCCTCCCCCACGAGTCAAACCCTGTCCCCCCTATTTTTCCTTCATCCTCTCCCAGGCGAGGATGAAGGCAGATCATCGCTCGGGCTCCGACTCCAGGGCCAGCACTCGCTTTCGCTCGCGACACTGCTTCTTGTGGGCAGGCCAGTCCCTCTGCTGGCACTGGGAGCCACAGTAGCGTGCCACCTGGCAGCGACCGCAGATGTTGAACTCTCGCAGCTGTGGAAAGACAAAGACCATGGTCATTTCACAGAAATAAAATCGTTATTGATTTAATTACAACCATACTTAAAACAAATAAAAACTTATTTTGAAGGAGAGTTAAGGTACACACCCTCCTCTCGATGAGTGAACAGGGAGGATAATGACACTCATAATAGGTGCAGGAGCACTCCTCTTCCTCAACCAGCTCCCCGTTTGCATTATAGTAGCGTGTGCGACTCAGCTCCAGATATTGCTCCTCCACAGGGTCGGCCGGCACCTGCTGGATGGCCAACCAGTACAGAGACTGCTCCCTGGAAAGATAAGAGAAGTTTAGACTAAATATTAAAGCAAACATTACATTGAACGTTCACTAAAGTCATACTAAAGGCACGGTGAAGTTCCACTTCTCCAAACCAAAAACATTCACAGAATTCTGTTATCTCATTCTTCAAGGAGGCAAGAAGCTAGTTTTAAAAGAATGATACAATATAAAAATAAACTGGGGGAGGAACGGGCACCTTTGTAATTCTATGCAATTGCATGTTTCTGGTATATGTCAATAAATCACACTGGCTTGTAGAGAAAGCTGGTGGTCTTACCTTTGCTTGCTGGAAATCTCCTCCGGCTTGGGGCTCCAGCCCACCGGCACCAGTCGCAGGTTGTCTAGCCGGTTGTCCACCGTCACAGAGTTGATGTGGATAACTTGAAAACTGGGTGCAATGCCTCCTCTGTGCTTCTCCCTGGGTCAAGAGATACATCCAGATCAGAAGTGCTACCACTTACAAAATAAGTGTTGCTCATTGCTGTATACAGCTACAACCCCTTGAACAAGGCTGAGGTAGGGTCAGCTTCGGCTCTGGGTTGATTACAACCAACCGGTCCCATCAAGGACAATAGCACGATAAGGACGCTGGCCCGGAATGTAATGAAAAAATAACTTACCAGAGCAGCTCATGCAACGGCCTCCCTGCCCAACGGCCTTTACCAATGTCAAAAGCATAGGCAAAGATCTTGGCTCCATTCCCATCCGCATCCACCTCCATGCGTGCCTACAGGTATAATTACGCAATTGTTTTAAAATGGAATTGGAAAAAAGACGGACAGACAGAAATTGCAGGTGAATGTATTTACCTCAAAGGCATAATTTTCCACAAGCGGTATGTCCTGCTCATCAATTAGGGTGTATTTTGTCTGAAATGAGAAACATTGAGAAGAAATACTTCATTTTTACATAGAGACCATAACCTACAACAAGTAACAAACGAAACTCTTGCAGGAGGGGCTAAAATTCCATGGTCATTGGGCAAAATGTAATTACATTGAAGCTTTGTGAAAATATTTACAACGAGGACAAAAAAGAAAAATCCGTGTGATGCAACAGCATATGAACTGTGCAAATTCCACATCAGCTATGTGCCAAGGCCATCTCTTCGGAAGTGAACACATATGCATTAAAAGTATCACATTTAGGAATCCACATAGATGAACACGTTCTACTAAAATAAAATAATGTGTAAACACTTAATACTTCATACCAGCCAACTATGTGCAGAATCATATACTTCGTCTGTAGCTGTTAGTCCATATCTGTGCATTAATGCAACCGATTTGTACGGACATATCTCCACTTATTAAATGTGACACGTTTACAGAAACCAGTAAATAAGTGTTTGCACATGACAGCCGCAACACCCACACCCACAAAGATTAAATCTCTCATCAGCATCAAACACTTGCAAATCATCAAGAGGAAAATTATCTTAAACTGACTGCAGCCAAAACAAACTTCTGAGCGTTATACCAAATGTCAACAGTGGCCACATTTGAAGCGTGCTTCTAAAGATCAGCAGCCAGTCCAAATCATTTCTGGGGACCTCAGTTATTAGTGTGGACCCTGGTGACCCTTCAAGAAGCACACTACAACTCGGGGATGCCGTTGTCCACGAGGCAAAGGGACACACAGTGCGTCACCGTCTCTATGCAGGCGGACAGTTGGGTGCATATGGAGCACCGTTGAGACACCGGGTCGGAGTTGTGGGATTGCTGGACACAGGCGGTCGGCAGGTGGACGAACACGAGTGTGTGCACAGTTGAACCCGAGTGCGAGTGTCTTGTGACGCCAGCAGCGTTTCTCCACCGACGTGCAGCGAGACTAACATCACGCAACCCACACCAGAACACACAATAACGATCTCTCTCTCTCACACACACACGCACGGAGCACGTTTTTTTTCCTACACAGCTGTTAGTGTGTGCGCTGTCTTGCCGGTGCTTTGTAACGTTGCACAAAAGACTCAGTTGATGGAGCATGGCGATGGCTTCCTCATGAGCACACCGAGTACTCCAAATAACAGCTAGCGTGGCGATGCTATATCCGCCACCGGCCGCCGCTTATAACGACACACAACCCGAATACTCTTTTACTACAACACGGGCACCGACTAAGAAACAGCCACAAGTCTGCATGTGTGGCGTTGTTTGGCCGCCTGATGTTAGCCTGACGTTAGCAGACGGAACACTGCTACATGCTAGTTAGCGTTAGCTTCTTAGCGAGACTGTGCGGCGGAGATTCAGAAAAACCAGTCTGGCTCTGCACGGCCGGCTTTTTGTAGTCTGCTCCAATTTAGCTCAAATCTGTGCTCCCGCACCACTCCGAGGTTTGACGGCCACCGCGGCGAGGGACTTATCGCAATTCGACGTGTTAAGGCTTCCATTTCCAGGTGCCTTTTGTGATCCCCGCGGGCCCACCCCCGGCCGCACATGGCAGCCCTGAGATCCAGCTCACCTTCCCGGCCACACGGCCGAGCCGCACGATCCCGAGCTTGAAGTCCGACATGAGGCGGGTGGGTGGCGGCGACGCAAGGAGCGCGGGATCCAGCCGACACGTTAGACCGGTGCGAGGTCGCCGGGGCAGCCGCTGAGCCCCAATGCCAGTCCGGGTAGCGTGGCAGGGTGTTCGCGCTGACTCCGGCTCTGTCCGGCCGCACACAGCCTCGGTGACACACCGCTGCTGGCGCAGGAGAGCCGAGCGAGCCGCTGGGAGGAGGAGGGGGGAGAGGGGGGCGGGGGGTGCTCAGCGTCCGTCCAATCGAACGCGACGCTGCGTTCCTTAACTGCACACGTCCGATCACCCTGTCCAATGGAGAAGCGAACGTCTCCGAGGAGCGCCCGTTCCGCTCCCGACGTCACCGCACTCCCGTGACCACCTCCATCCATTTTCCCGCGAAATGTTTTGATAACTGGACGGCATCGTCGCCCTTTACTGAGAGATTATGACAGTTGTGTTTGACGTCATTGTCTATGACGTTTGCTGTCAAATTCGGACGTTAAGAATCTAGAATATGTACATCAGATACTCCCAGGCAATAAACGAGCAAAGATAAAATCATACAACTATACATGAAAGGTAGGCCTTTATATACTGTATGTATCATTCAGCTGTGGTCTTGACCCTAATGTGAACAAGGTATAGCCAGTAACAGAGGTTTCAAAGTTGACTCAGTAGGCTCTAAGTGTATAATACTTAGATGTGTTATTCCCACCTAATTGATGCTGATATTCAATTAGCCTCTTGTTATGATATTTTTGTGTCACAATTCAATGGGGAGTTTTGCTCCCCGTACAGAGGATGCTGATATTGCACATATTTCACATTCTGATGCTGATATTACAGACGCACACAAATGAGACGTCAAACTGTGCAGTAAATGAAAGGCCACGCGATCCATGCTTGCCTGATCTTTTTCATGTAATCACCTACGGTAAACTACAACTTGATCTAAATCCAAGAACATCTGTCCGGTGGTTCAGTCAGTAAAGGGAATGAGCACCCTCTAGTGATAAGAAGAGGTGTTACAGAGAGTAGACATTTATAACGAGTCGGTACCTAGATACTGAATTGTAAAATTAGAAGATGTGCTTAAACAGAATAATTTAGGATTTTGGAAATAAAAAGTTACCTACATTTTAGTATAATGACTCAATGAAAAACCCCTTATTGCACCCAACTGATTTATTCTATTATGTTCTGCTCATTATCTAGTTGTTCCCTGATAGCCCATCAAGAAAAAGAATACTAGTAGGATTCACACGTTCAGATTTTTCTTCAAATCACAAACACAGGAAAACCATGTTTGAAACTTGATCTGTACTACTTGTCTTCTATTTACTGATTTTACAATAGACAAAACAGCCCTTTATGTTGGTAAAACAATGGTTTCCCTTTGCCTCTGCTGTTTTCACCTCAAAGTTAAATCTTGGGAAACCAATCCAAGGCATGATTCCGTCAATAACTCCTATCCAGTTACACACAGGGGTGTAACGAAGAGGAGTGGGGGCTCTGTTGTTCCTGGTAGTTGTTTGATTTTTGTTTTACTTACTTTTAGCAGCAGTTTAAATAGGGACATGCAACATCTCTGTCTTAGACCACGGACATTTTAGTTGTTTATGATAAAAGACAGGCTCAGTGAAGGAATCAAGAGCTTTTACAGACACTGGGTGTTGCTGGCTATTGCTACACAGAGCAGTCTCCTCTCTGAGGTGTGGCTCCACCTCTGATCTCTTGGCATATTGATATGTTGAAACAGCTAAGTATCTATCACACCTATCCACCCTGGAAAATGAAATTATACCCTTTCCTCATAGTTTTTTTTTCCAGATAATGTATCTTGTACAATAGATGAGATTCCAAATTAAAATAAAGTGATATATTATGTCTTTGAATGTGACAATAAGGAACAAGAAGTCATAAAAGCTAATGTTCCGAAATGAAATGTAAAATGTAAATCACTTCCCAATGCCTTAAATTGAAATAAGTTCATTTATGTGATTTGAGTTGGAATAGTGGGTGGGGCTTAATTTAACAGTAAATTGTCGCATGTTAGTCTAACAACTGATCCAAACGACAGCTTATAATGATCAAACTAATTTCAAGTTTATGTATGTTGCATATTTTCCATGTCAACTTTTCCCTGTAAGTCCAAGATAATAATTATTATTTACAATATTATCTAGTGAATTCCAAAACTATAACAGCTACTTGAAGTTATATTCTCATTAAGTCAAGAGAAGGAACTAACGAGGCTAAAATCGTGTTTCAAAGAACAGGATAGGATAGGATAGAAACCATATTACATCGTATAAACCGTTAGAGGTGCTACGAATACATTTTGTTTACTTAGTTTTTCTTTACAATATTATGAAAACCATAACAGTCAGTTGGCCCCTGTCACGCTCAAACGGCACAAGGGAAAACCAGCTGAGCAGAAACCATTAGCTCTGACCTCCAATGTTTGTTTGCTTGTGCGTTACTTCCGTGTTCCGCTCACCTGTGTGTTACACCTGTGTTACAGCTGTGCGCGTCCTGCTCAGCCGGTGCACCTGTCCTGTTACTGTGCCATGTCGGAGCTGGAGCTGGTAGCGCTCTCACCGACGCCCGGGGAACCGAGTGCCTCGGCAACCACCGGGACCAGGAGCCGGGCCATGGACCGCGAGCAGCCGATTTTCTCCGTGTTGAGCGGCGGTGCGGTGGGGTCGGGGGCGGAGGAGCTGGGGGCCGTGGCTGGGAGCTCCTGCAGCGGCGGAGCGACCTCGCCGGCCGCGGCCACCTCCGACACCGAGTCCGGGATCTTCTCCGGAGAGTGCGAGCTCTGCGTGGAGCACGAGTCCGAACTGGACTGGTTCTGCGGCACCGAGCAAAAGCTCATCTGCTCCCGCTGCGCCATCGTGGGCCCGTGCCACGGACACACGGTGACCCCTCTGGCCACCAGAGTTACCACAATCCGGGTGAGTTCACGTGTGGAGCATGTGTGCACAGACTGGATTTTGTTACACGTCTCCTTATCATTATACTTACACTGTTATATAATATGCGGCCGTAGCATGACTTCGTCAACCATTCAGGTATATACCCCAGGATTTAATGTAGGGTTCTTGATAATCCAGGAGGTTACTTTCACTTTGTTTAAGTGAGGCAGCCCTGCCTCTAAACTATTTATATAGCATATCTTTGATCATTTTATTATTATAGATTCATTATTGATTTCATCTAATTAAAAAGCAATTCTTCTGTTCTCCCCTTACGTTTCTTTCATGGAAGATTTATCAAACTGAACAGCCAGTCAATAAATGGCAGCTGGTGTGAAGCCATGAGGTTTCACTTGCGAAGTGGATAAATCAGGATCGGGATTGAAACAGAGTAATATGCGTGTTATTCATCTTCTTTCTTGGGTGTGTCTGCATGTGGCTTCCCTGATTCCTCTGTGTGGTATTTAAAAAGACAGGATATTCTTGTTGTGTTTCCATGCTGATCATTGCACAGGAGTTGTGTTTTTTCCAAATTGAACTGTGTGCGTGTGTTCGTGCGTGCGTGTGTGTGTGTGTGTGTTTTGTTTCATTCACCAGAATCAACTGGTGGATGTGTGTGAGAAAATGCAGCTGCAGGCACTAAGGATCGAGAGGTTTATCAACCATACACTGACAACCAAAGAGCAAAAGCTCCAGGTGAGAAATACACACCCACTCAATAATCACATACACACTGCATCAAACTGACAGTTTGCCCACACTCTCTCAAGCACTGTGTATTGACATTGGGTGTGACAACCCACATGTGCATTGCAGACATGTGGTAGATTTGTTTGTGTCTGGCTGACGACCGTTCCCTATGATCATTGCATGTATTGTTTAGTAATTAAAACGTCATAAAATAGAGAAAAATACCAAATCCAATCTCAGAGTTCCAAAGATATTCAAGTTGCGTTAATCCAAAGTTGAGAACGGCATTACTACAGAATAAAGAGAGGGGGGAAAAAATCACTGTATGGTAAAACATTATCATGTGAGATGTTATCCAATGATGGGTATTCAGTAGGATGTGACACGCTGACAGTGGGCCAGGGTACTTTATTCAGCCACCATTAACTGGATTATTTATACCTGTGTTTCTTTCAAATCTGGAAAGAGTGCCCTTGTGTTCTATAATTCTTTCTTGAATGATAAACAATGGCGGTCTCGAACCTTTCGCAGAGACAATATTAAAGATGTTAAAAATAAACTATTAAAAATATGATTTTTCCTCTGACCCTTAAGTTTGAGTCGCACGGGTGCTCGTGAGTTCAGAAAGTGTTGGTCCGTTTACTGTTGGCCAAAATTACCTGTCACGTGTTGCAGACGGCGGCGAGCGGGGCCCGGGAGCTGGTGCTGGCTCAGGTCAGCGCAGCGCGAGACGCTCTGGAGGAGGAGGAGCAGCGTCTCCTGGAGGAGGTGCACAGGGAGGAGGAGAGGGTGGAGCAGTGTCTCCTCACCCAGAGGGCCCACTGGAGCCAAGCTTTGGCCAATCTGTCGCGCACGCGCTCGCGTCTGGTGCACACGCTGACGCACACTCCGGACGCACAGCTGGTGGTGAGAGAACAGGGCAGGGAAGCACTGAACAATGGATGCAACTTGTTTTGAAACACCAATATCCTGATAATGGACTTTATTTATCATTTTCTACATTAACAAGCGTAATCAGTTGTTTTTCTGTCTCATCTTTCAGACCAGTGTCCAGAGCATATCCGAGAGGTAAGCTTCCATCCCATGGCTTGCTTGTGGATCTTTTTGCTCTGGCTCAGGACATAACAAAGTGGTAACGTCTCTTCTCCTCCTCTCCGCTTGTGCGCGTTTGTGTCAGGGTGGAGGAGTCAGAGGGAGTCGGGGAGCCCTGTGATACAGACCAGCTCAACCTGAACCCAGGCTGCAGTGACAGCAAGCTGCTGAGGGGTCTGTGGGCCGCGGCGGTGCTGCTCGGGCCAAACGGTTGGTAGATTTGCTAAAGACACTGAGAGTCCCCACCGGAGCTTCATGCAAACATGACAGGTCAAGCAGGAGCATAGCAGCTTCTTACATGCGCTCGCCTTGGTAATTAGCAGATTGGCATACCCTGAAAATCACATTTTTAAAATCACAAGCAGGGAGAGTGATGGAGTTTTGTTTTGTGGTCTTGTGCACACGCCCTGGGAATACATGACACATAATGCATTACATACAAACACTTTAGATTTAACAAGGAGTAGTGATTGCATACTGCACGGGACCAGGACGTTTCTGTGCCCCCAGAGGTGGAGCAGTTTTTGAAAATGGGAGAATACTGTGAGAATTTATCCCATGCTCGGATTGCAGGGGACATATTCCATGAGTGTCATGGAAATGTGGATGGAGCACATGCGTTATAATACAGCGGTTTGACACTCTTTCCTTCTTCCCACAGCATATGGATCAGCTAATTTAAAGTTTGACGAGCGCACAGTGAGCCCTCTCCTGTCCTTGTCCGAGGACTTCTGCACCCTGTCCTTCCACAATAAAAAACCTCGCCAGTCACCTCGCTACGACCCCGCACGATTCGACTGTTGGCCCAACGCACTGGGCTCAACGTCCATGTCCTCTGGCACCCACAGCTGGATAGTGGACGTGGGCCAGAGCGGGGCCTTCAAGGTCGGGGTCTGCTATGCCTGTCTGGAGCGCAAAGGCTCTGGGAACGAGGCACGGCTGGGCCACAACTTTAAGTCCTGGGTGTTGTCCAACTACGACGGGGAGTACTCGTTCTGCCACGCTGGGAAGAATGTGCCGCTGCAGTTGGTGAAGACACCGAAGACGATCGGCTTGCTCCTGGACTGGCCGACTCAGACGCTGGTGTTTTACGAACCGGACTCCGGTTCCGTGCTATACTCTGTCACACAACCCTTCAGCGCCCCGTTGCTGCCGGCATGTGCTGTGACTGACCGCAGTATCACCATAGTGCACTGACCAAAAATAGCTAAATTACTCTAAACATCTGAACAAAATCCAATGGTCAGACTTTTTCTAGGATAAGTATGATGTAGAGTAAGTACGATCAACAAATTAAGATTCTCAATCTGTGCCATAAGGAAATCTCCAAACACAGCACCAGTTTTTATTTATTCTATCTGCTGTGGTAGCTGCTGATTTTTTTTTTTTTTACATGTTTCAATAATTTAATTGGTTTAAAATTATTTATCTGATGATTGTATTATACAGTAGTTAACAGTTAGTTATGACTGACAATGATGATTTGTTTTTAATACGATTGTTTATATAATCAGGATAATCTGTGTAATGAAGCTTGACCAAGACTCATCAGAAAAAAATATTATTGTTACACTGGTTGATCCTGGACTAAAATCATGTGGCATATTCTCAGTAAACTGATTACTATAAAGTGACTCTGTAATTTACATTTCAATGAAAACAAAACTATCATGTCTTTTTTTTCTTATTATCACTCTCTTTTAGACTTGAAAAGCAGTTTGTTCTGAAGTGACAGCAGGGTTTAGATTTTTCTTCAGAGTAGTTTTACATGAAGCCACAAGAGGGCAGCCTTGTCTCATGTTACCTTCAAGGCAAACTTCACCCACATGCAACAGTTGCATGTGAACACCAAGACAAATCCTGACACATCAGTCCAGTAAGTAAAGCATTCGTGAAAATGTTCCTCCAGGACCATGGACAGTTACGGAAACAGTATCACAAAAACTGAGCAAACCCCTCACACCACACACACACACAGCCTGTGGTGAATGTTCAAAAAAGTGTGAATGTAAAAAAATATATTAACTTGGATCTTTAACCGCAAGAGACGTTGGATCAGGTAAGAATGAAAGCAACAAACCTATTGTGGGTCTGAAGCACCATATTTATCTGAGCAGAGGCTACTAGAAAGAGGCGATTAGAAGAGGCATAACTTACTCACTGTGCATTGTGAGTTAAAAGAAAACAGAGGCAGCTGCATCCACTCCTTTTCCGCCATTGGTGTTTGTACAACAGCAGGTGCACAATATAGGGTTTCTCAATAAAATCAACAGTGGATTTCACTCTGAAAAATTAACAAAAAAAAAACACAATTTCACATCTGGTGCAAATATTGGCAGAATAATTATTATAATACTCTATAGTAGCTATATTAAATCTCAGTATGATAACTGACTATATAAGCACACCAGTACTAGGTAAGTGATAAATTAGTTAAGATTATTTTTATTTTTTTTACAAATATTTCTACAATTCTCTACACGTAGTTTTGTCACATTCTCAAGGGCAGCCAACGACTGAATATAAGCACCAGCAACACAAGATCACAAAAAAAACGAACAATTCTTCAGCTAATATAACCGCACTCAAAATGACAAATTCAGGATGGGAGCAGGAACAAAACCGAAGTTTGCCAAGTGTGACATTTCCTTAGTTACTCAATAGTTTCCACAGTGGCACACTTTAAATGTTCATGGTTTGTCCGTGATTAAAACTCTAGTGTTTGGTGATACCTGATTCGTTCTCAGGTGCTCCTTGTTTTGGACACACCTGGTATGACAGGAGGTGGTTGGATGTTGAGCTCTTGTCGGAGGTCCTCGAGGTTCTGCTCCCATCGTCTCTCGTAGAAGATGCTGAGAACGCAGCGGGCTCGCCGCCCGTTCTGCAGGGCCCAGGGCCCCAAAGATGTGAACAGGGACTGTAAGCGGCTGGACAGAAGGAAATATAAGAAAAGAAAAAGTCAACATTGAGCAACAGCAAAGAGGAAGCTTTTCACAATTGATCCATTTTACAACTCTTCCCTATAGACACTGAAGCTCTCGGATGAGGAAGAATTGATGAGTTACAGTAAGGAAACAAGTTAGGCCTTTGTTCATCAAGGAAGTGGTAATTCTGAGTAAATGGTTGAACAGTTGTACACATGGTTTACATGAGCATCAATATTAGTTACATTTTGAGCATGTTTCGCTTGAACAAAAGCATGTGGTTAAAATATCAGTTTAAGCTATGGGATATTTAAAAGAAAAAATTGATATTATTTTTAAGAAACAAAACAATCTATTAGTCAAAAAAAACTTGATGGTGTTTACATGAGCATCAATATTAGTTACATTTTGAGCATGTTTCGCTTGAACAAAAGCATGTGGTTAAAATATCAGTTTAAGCTATGGGATATTTAAAAGAAAAAATATATATATTTTTTTAGAAACAAAACAATCTATTAGTCAAAAAAACTTGATGGCAGAACAATCACTGGTGAAAAGTGCCTACAGCCCCGAGCTCCATTCTTTGTCGAGTGTATGGTGACCGCTGAGCGTGAATACAATGAGCTCCTCTCATGTGTTTAAAGACACCTGGATAACAGAGACATCTGCTCTCTTCCAGAGAAGTTCTAACCAGATGGTTGAATAGCTGTGGAAACCCCCCCTCCATTCTCACCTGGCCAGCTGTGCGTAGGTGGAACACACCAGGGATATATAAAAAAAAAAAGTGATTTCCGGAACTATTTCTGGCACTTTTCACGTGAACAACCTGGCACAGGGCCACACTTTGGACAAATGAGACTGAAACCGCGTGACATTTACTATCTGTGTCACATGCATCACAGACGCTGTACCTTGCATTAAGCCGAAGCGGCCCCAACGCAGCTCCGAGAGCACACATGGGGAGCCCTGTCTGAGCAGCTTCGAACCACTTTACTGCCACTTCGCCTGAAAGCAGCAAGGTGAAAGAAAAACAACGAGCTAAGGATTCATCATGAAAAGAGAGGAAAGAGCAAGCAATGAGTTCACCGGAAAGCATGTCAAAACCCTAATGCATGTTTTTGATTTGATTTTAGCCAGTTCCCTGTGACAATGAATCAATTCACAAGTGTTAAGACCGCAAAACGGAAAACGTTTCAGATCAACACTGTGAAAGGAACGGACTTTGAGAAGCAGGACAATTGCTGGACAGGAAAACACGGAAGAGACACAGTTATGTCCCCTTGAGAACGTATTCTGTCAGTGAGGCTCCAGCCTCTGTCCGCAATGCTTCAAATAAACCTTGCTGAGCCTTAGCTGCATCGTCGATAGTGCATTTTAGCAGGTCTTAAAAGGCTCGTCTTGGATTGTAGATGCAATAAATAAAGGAATAAATCTCAATAATTACCCAAATTCTGCAGGACTGTAATAGCTTCAAGTCAATTTGAGTTAACAATTCAGATTACAGTAAGCCCGACTCACCCAACATGTTTGTCGGCATGCCCAGCAAGGTGTGCAGTAAGTCATGGACCTCTCGGTATCTCTGCATGACGTATGCAAGCTCCTCGTTGTCCACAAACTTCACGTCTGCCCTTGAGTCAGGGGTCACGTGCTGAGAGAACAGGGAAGCAAATATGAAAGAGAAGAACAAAAAAAAAACAAACAAACAAACAAACAAGAGAGTGGGGTGAAACGGGTGTTATGTGACACGGAACAAGCGTGACACTCACATTGTCCTCCAGAAAACGGAGGTATTCTCTCCCAAAGGAGCCATCGGGCAGTGAGGCCATCTTGCTGAGATCTAGTGTAGACAGTCGGATCCTGGGCCTTTCCCTGCAATTGGAGGAAATTAACAACTCAATCACAGTAGTAGAAACATTATATTCATAAGAGTCTAAATCGGTGAGCTTCTACACAGTGCCTCACGATAGGATAGTGTAGCCTTCGGGGTCATTTCTCATCCTGTCCCTGAGATTCATCAACGCTAGGTGTCCCGTTGTCTCTCCGAGCACTGCGACCATGTCTGTAGAGTGCAAAGAAATTAAGTATATATAATATAGAGATTTGTTGGACACGTGACCATTTGTCACTGCGAAACCCTTCAAGCTAATAAATAATTTCCTTGATGCAAGGGTCTACGGAAATGTACACCTATAAGGCCAAGAAACTTTGGAGATGGGCCTTGACGGAATATTATTGTGACGAGGTTGACTTAGTTTGCTTAATCATCTTACTCCTAAACCTACTTATAGAAAAGATTAAATGTTAGTCAGTTTGATTAATGGAACTGTATCATTTCTAGGCAATACCGACAAGTCAGCTGCTGTCATATTTGACCTAACAGTATGTCATCTGTGACGTTTATTATTATTATTATCATTATTATTATTATTATTATTATTATTATTATTATTATTATTATATAGATAGATTAAGACTGCAAATTGGAGGGTTCAGGAGTTGGACACCACATGGGGACAGGCATCTTTGATAAAAATAAAATAAAAAAAAGGCAGAGAAAGGTGAAAGGAGGAAAAAGATGATGTCGTTAGTGTCACCATGTCTGTAGGGGTCCTGTAGCGCAGCCACGCCTGACCCAACGGCCAGCAAGGCTTTTTGGATGGCGGTGGTGTGGATGTGTCCGGGATACAGCCCATCATAGCAGATCTCTGTGAAGCTACTGCTGCTGCACAACTGCTGCACACACACTGCTGAGGCAATGGGGGAGCAACATGTAAACAACCTTTACACAACTGGACCCACACAATATAATACAGAGCTAATGTGATTTACTTGTTCAATTTAAAAACAAAAACAGCTGTTTACTGATAAATGTGTGCGCTTCTGTTTGACAGAGGTTGACTGAATGCCTACACTGTAGGATTTTTGTTTCTGCGCAAAACGTATAATTACTTAGACTCATTGTAGATATTAATTCGTGTTTAATGCAGTTCTCCAACTATGCCATTAGCTGAATGTTGTGTTGTGGAGCCAAGTTCACTATTTTCTTGTATATTAGCACTCACATGGTATGTCATGCTAGCGGCTGAGCTTTGGAGGTCATTCAGACTCGCATTTAAAGTTATCACATATGTAGGTGTATAAAAATGTATTTATGTCATTTCATATTTATGTTTTCTTTGTCAAACAACGAAGGGCACACGTGTTTAAAGTCGTACCTTTGTAGATCACACCCTGCTGTCTCCGGTTGTATCGCAGCAACGGCTGCCACATTGTCGACGCCACTGCGCATGGGTCGGATGTATGCTTGTTTTTTACTCCGCTGCGGCCCCAGTGACGCGAGCGGGCTTGGGCTGTCCCTCTGAAAAGCAGTTGAAGAGTTTGAATAAAGCCAACTCCGCCCCCTTCAGCTACCGTATGTGTCAGAAATAAGCGCATGCGACAAAAACAAAACGTAAACAACCCAGTAAGGTTGAATTGCCCTTGAATTGCGTCAGAGACACTTTCTGTGTGCAGAGTAGACTAACAACCACACAACCAGGACAATAAGGTTAGTTAGCTGAGCTCATGCGTTTTCGGAAAAAAACACGGTTTCCTAAACGAGAAGTTAAGTCGATAATCTCATACTTACAGGAAAGCACCGCCTAACTTAGCTTCAACCTAGCTGCACAAAGTTGCGTATTGCACTGTAATAAGCAACGTGTAAGTTAAATACGTGCACAGGGAAGACACATTCTAGGAACACATACAGGCAGGCAGGGTGAGTTCAAATGACGAATGTGGAAGTCATTCTGTAGTTATATTACAAAGCGGGTAACCGCCCACGACGTGACTGAATCACATATGAGCCTCATAGTCCTGCTGCTGACGTGCATGTAGGAGTGTGTATGTAAGGTATTCGTTGCTAAGGGTTGTGTGCAGTATAAGACGGATACACACGCGTACTCTACTCAGGCTCGGTGAGTATATTCTTTTGGATTGACTTCACAACAGTGTCGTGTGTAGTGGCTCCGAGGCCAGCGGAGAGCACGGCCATGGCGGAGAGAAAGAACGAGCACTCACTGCGAGCGTTCCTGCGCGTGCCTTTATTTTCGACTTTTGTGCAAGAACCCGAAAAAGCAGCCAGGAAGATTTTGTTTGGGATATCTAAAGCGTGTGAAGATGAACAGCGGGGTTGCACTGGGTGCATTTAAGTTTGGGGTTTTTGCGTTTTTTTGTTTTTTTTCAACTTAACTTAACTTTTTTTTTACAAGACTTCTGGTCCGTTCGCGATTTGTGTTTTATGGTAATATGTGTGCTAAATGTCGCCGTATGCGGTTTATACACTAAATTGACCGATGGTTTTCTCAGGAATTTTAAGTTTCTATGGATAGCCAAATTAAACAAAACACGAATCATTTGAGCTTTATAACTACAAGGACACACCCAAGTGCTGTATTACTTGTTGGCTCAGATAAGTTGGACTAGTGCAGACGGATGTAACCTGTGCAATGTGTAATAACGCAACTTTACTACGAAGCTCTGAAACATGCCACGTAGTCATTGAACAATTTCAATGTGCCAATAGATGCATTGGGACGGATGCATGCCAGGAAGCTGTTTAAACGTAACGAAACTATTGGGTTTTTCTTAGATGTGAAATGTCAAACATTTCCCTGCCTCTGCAGCGGTTCCTCTTGAAATTGGTAAAGGGGAAATTAAAGTGGAATAAGAGGATGACCTATATTGCTGATCCTGTGTCTATGTAATGGGAATAAAGATTACGATGTGGACACCCTCTTCTAAAGTACTGTATGTCAGTTATGAATTTTGAACATTATAATATTTATTAGCATTGTTTATTATCAAGTGCGATTCAAAGTTGGCAACTGGACTGGTTGAAGATTTCTTGAAGACGTTTCACCTCTCATCTCAGGATTGTTTATTGTAGTGATAGATGTCAGTGATAGTTAAGAGTTTGCCAAAAAAAAAGTAACTACGGTTTTAAATGCAGTTGAAATGATATGCAATGTGATCTGAAAAGTCAGGATTTAGTGGAGTACAATGAATCTCACGTGAGAGATGATTGTAGCTGGAATGTTCAAAATGATGACTAATGTCTGAGGATGCATCGCTAGTCATATGCATCCATGTCCCATGATAAGCATGATAAACTTTTCAAGTGGTCTTGCAGATGTGACATGTTCTGTGTCGATCAGTTCGAAAAGGAGACTATCAAGTCTTTTTTTTTTCCCCCAACCAGAGTTACTTTAGAATCAGAATCACTTTTATTCGCCAAATGTACAGGTACACAAGCATTTAACTTGGTGTACAGCACAAACACATACAAAATAAGACATACATTAAGAGAATTAGGACTGTAGAAGTCACATTTAATCCAGTGGCATTTAAGTGTCTGTGAGTAGTTAAGTGACAAAGAATATATACAATATGGGGTTGATGGCAGGCCTTTTTCTTCTTGTAATTGGTGATTGCACTGAGTGCATTCCAAGCAGCAGCAGGGTCGTTGTGCCACATCAACAAAAATTCCACGAAAAACACATGACCTGCACGGTGACTAAGCCTATTTCAGGTTTATCCCAAACTATTGCACATTTGCTTAGCCGTCTCCTCACAGGAACATTTCCATGAAAATCCCCCTTTGGGTTTGTGCCAGGTTTATAGTTTGTTTTGTAACAATACATATAAACAACACAAACGCTTAATGCGGGTTGAACGTATCGAGAGGTATCCGTGGCTGCTTATTACCTGTAAACACATGGTTATTATCCCTTGCATAGGGAATGGAACACTGAATGGATCACAAATGATTGTTTTTGAATTGGTTAAATATGCATTACTAATTGAATAAACAATGAAGTGAAAAATATTTAGAAAAATATAAGAAGCATTATTTTGTGAAGGCCTTAAATGTGCGGATTTCTTTGCACAATTAGTACCACAACCCATAGTCTACTGAATGAAGGAGGCATTTTTTTCCAGTATTGCCAGTCATTGCTAGTCTGATAGCTCGTCATAAACAGTTATAACATATCTTTTCTGATCAACATTATACTGACTTTTAAGTTATCAAAGTTTCCAAAGAAGCATGGTACTAGCGCATGGCCAACGTATGCAGTGTTTGCACAATGCAAATAGAAAGCAAATGTTCAAGGGACATTCCACATGATAGCCTATCTTTATTTCAGTGAACTTCACTCAGTCTTAGTATTACCTTTTAAAAACTCATGTGATAAGTATGAACCCATTGGACCCGACACACAAGGTTAAAGAAATGAGAATGAGGCAAAATCGCCTGCAAAGCAAACTTTAATTAGTGAAGTAAACTGTGACACAGTGGCTGGTAAGTCCTGCTGTCACTTTAATTTCAATTTTTATTTCTTTTTTAACAACCCGAGTTAAGCCTTTTGCTTTTGAAAATATCAATCATGGTCAGTGTATAACAACTCAGTCTTTACTTTTGTTTAAATCAAAGTGAACGCGTGCATCCTGGTGGGACCTCATTTACACCGTGTACAAAGGCCACACCTGTTGAAACAGGAAATCATATCTTTGACCACCGTCAGTCATTCACCACACGCCTGCCAGATGGCACCAAAGAAAAGAATATTAAAAACCTTCCACAATAGGGGATTTAAATAATTGCATTTCCAATTTTAGCTTTACCCAAAGTGGAAATACCATACAAACATATTGCCAATGTTGTGGCTACACCTAAATGCAATACGCTGTGCGTTATGTTATCGTATCCAAATACTAAATACCTCCTTCAACTTTAGTGTGCGGGGGAAATGGTTGTTTGCGGTTCCGACTAGGAACCGACAGTGTTTACAGTTAAATATTTTGTGTTTGGTGAGATGTTTTTATCGTTTCTAGGTTCACACGAAAGAAAAATGTGAGCTCTGGTAGAGTCATGGTGTAATCCGGCTCTGCGTGCCATGTTTGTGCTTGAACGCAACCATCAGATTAACCACCAGAATAGCATGTCTGTTTTTTGACAGATCAGCATGTCTCCCACATCAAACTCTGACACTGCTGATAAGCTAAAATATATTGCATGCATCTCAACAAGACTTTTGCAGGTAACCTGAGGGTTACGATCAAGGTGCACCAAGACTTTTTTTTTTGGCCAACAACATTATGGAGCAAAACTGCTTTCCTCTTATTTTGTTTCAGGGAATTTTACTGCAAACATAGTTAGGAGGACATCTCCACAGTTGCACAATGACTCATGAGCCTCTTAAATTTGTTGTAAATTCACTTGGCACTTAAACTACATCTGCTGAATCCGCCCATGTGCCAACACGTCTGTGCAACCCTGATAGGTACATACTAATCATTAACCAGCAGTTACCGGCATACGTCCGTTATGTTTCTCGGATTGCCCGGTTGTTTTAACTTCCGACACGTGTGCTCTTTATCCCCAGGACCAAGGTCCAAGTTGCGGCAGAAGAATGGAGCAGATCTCAATGCACTGTGGACTCTCGCTGTCGGGCATCCCGCTCAGTGTCCTATCAGTGCCCATGGAGAATAAATACAAATGTCAGCAGTGTCTCCAGCTCCTGAGGAAGCCCGTTCAGGCCCTGTGCGGCCACCGCTTCTGTGTACACTGCTACAAGCAGCTCACCAGGTACACCGGAGGTCCACAGACCGCCCTAGATCCGTGTGAAATGCAACTCCAAACCCCACCCCCTCCCTCATGCTTCCCTTCTTACTGGACATGCTTCCGCACATCCTGTGTTCCCATCTCTGCTCGCCTCCGGGGGGACGCTTCTTTTTGCTCCGTCCAACACCAGTTGCTTAATAGAGGCTCAACCCCTCACATGACTGGAGTCTAATACTGATGTCAGTGAATCACACGGATCTGGCTTACTCGTTCGAAAGGTGTCCATTGTTTTTTTTCCTATCACTGAGCCCTCTGTTTGTTTGTTTTTCCAGTTTCTCTATTGCTCCGTTTGGCATCATAAGTCTTCCGATACTTTGAGAACATCATGAGATACTCCGCTCAAATTCAAATCCCATTTAATTACACAAACATCAAAAACATGAACTCTGATCTCACTAATCTTCCAACATTAACACCACGGCAAGAAAAGACTTGTTAAATTTGTGTTTTCACATGGACGATGTTTAGGTCAGGTTCAATTATCATTTTAAACGCCTGTGTCCAAAACATTAGTGTCAGTTGTGATGGCGTTTTTTTCTTCCCGGAAAGTGACAAACCTGTTTTGTTTGATAGTTCCGGGCCAAAGCCTTGTGAGGCCTGTTGCCAAGAGGAAATATACGAGGAGCCCATTTCCATTCTGAACAGTAATGAGGTAAGCTATGAAATAATCATTTGATGATGCGTCTTCAAATCTTCTTGTAATCATCCTACACGACCCACCCCCACCCCCCACTGTTTGAAAGGAAAATTATGAGTAGCAATCCACCATTACTGGTGGGGATTTCCTTCACCACAATCTCCCACCACAACACATCCTACTCTGTCTGTCTGTCTGTCTATTCCTGGCTTTGTGCTTCACTGACACCTTTGTCCTTTGCTCCTCCACCAGGCATTTCCAGACAATGCAGCGGGTCGAGAAATTGCAAGTCTGCCAGCCAGGTGTCTGAACCAGGGCTGCAGCTGGACCGGTTCCATCAAAGAGTATGAGGTATTCTTTCTTTCTTGCATAATATTTTGCTGCCTGAACTGCTTTACGCTTGCGTCTCTTCTCTGTGTCTCCAGTACGCCTCGTGCGCCACACCCAAAACCTGTTTATCGGTACATTATTATGTTCCCAGTGCATATTACATGTCCCAGAGTTGTGTGTCCCCTGCCTAAATATTGTGGTGCAGTGTGGTCATATTACAGGCAGCTCAGCTATGCTGCAGAGAAACAGGAAGTGAAACGGAACATTCAGTTCGGAAAGTCCCAAACGCTTCTAACTCACTGATCAACAACAGCTCGGTGGGAAAGTACCAAGACGTAAAGGGCAGCCTGATTTGAGTCTGATTTGAATGCTGACCATTACTCGAAAATGAAACTACTGCATGAATCACTTTATTTATGATCACACATAAATGCAGACATGAAACAGAAACAGGTCTTTGCCACATCCTCCATAAACACCATAAACACAGTTTATGGTGTTTTAAGTTTCTGAATGAGAGACTGTTTGTTTGCTGTTCCCCATCGAAATGATGATGAGTACATACCCATGTGACATTACCCAGACAAGGTGTGACACAGAAAATGGTGCAGTGGCACCAGATGGCAGTATATATGTTTAAAATCAGGATCCTTTTCCTCACAAAAGATTATTGTGCAGACTTTGCAAAAATGTGGCCCTGACGGGTCCTCTCCTCAACACGGGGCTTCCTTTTCATGACCATAGGGATCAGAGTGCTGTCATTTCATAGGAGTGCTCAATAGATGATTCATATACTTCATTTGGGTGTGTGTGTGTGTGTGTGTGTGTGTGTGCGCGCGCGCGTTTGTGGGCGGCTGTCTTGGTCACTTGTCGCTTTGCAAGATCTGCGCGCTAACAATCGAGTACGGAAAAACTAAACTAAAGACTAAACGTGTGGCTTAGCATGGACAGGGATCGGACGGAACAGCAGTCAAAGGTGATCCCATTTGGTTTGGACGTGAGCAGTCAAAGTGAAAAGCAGGCTAACGTACCTGTGGTAATCCCGCGGTGTGGGCCTCCGCGTGCCGCCGGTAGTCAGGAAATGAACTAGCTCCCCGCTCAGTAGGCTCCGCCTCGCAATCGGGCTCCTCCCATTCCTTTTCCCGGGCATTTTTCGAAAAAGACGTAATTTATCCGCCTTGAACGGAAAAAAATAAATAAATACAAGAGTAAACTTCAATTGTTTCGCAATCACACAGCACACAGCGCATTGAATACGAAGTTAAAAAAAAAGAAAAAAACACAATAAGCATGCTTACAGAATAATGACATATAATTCAATCGCTGTACTGCCACATACACCCATGAAGAAATGGGTGTGTCTTGTCAGTTATTTTCAGCTAACCGGATTCATGTAATTGACTTGAACAATGATCGACAGGGGTGTTGCTTCTTTATGTAAGAACTTGTGTGACCTATTTGTATTATCTAACATGCAAATGATAAGATCCCGATTATATAATACCTGAACTCCTGGGTACACTGTGAAGAACCCCTATCGACTCTCTTGATAACTCCACTGGCAGATGATGAATACACACAGCCGGCCCAAGAGGAGACATAAACTAGGGGCGTTTGCGTTGAGTGTGACTGCTTGACTGTTGATACGATAACGTGCCGTCCTCCGCTTTCAGGCTCAGCACGAAGGCTGTTGTGAATCCGAACGGATCGAGTGCGAGGCCTGCCAAACCCCTATCCTCCGCTCAGAGCAGAGTCGACATAACGAGAGAGAATGCGAAGCGAGAACGCTCAACTGCAAATACTGCAAGACGTCGTTCAACTTTAAAGAAATCAAGGTGAGAGGGAGAGATGGTCCGGGGGTCAGCGGCTGCTGCTGGTTGAGTATCCACAGATTGGACCCCCGACTAATTGCCTCCTCCATTGTGTGTTTCAGGCCCACGACGAAATCTGCCTGAAATTTCCCTTGCAATGCAAGGACTGTGGCAAGAAGAAGATCCCCAGAGAAAAGGTTCGATGCGATCCCTCGAATGATCCTGTTATTTCCCCCACACAAATGTCCATGTGAAGTCTCGGTTGCATCTGTGTACCGTTTGGGGCTTGCTCACCAACGTTTCCTTCCGACCCTTCCGCCTTCAGTTCAGTGATCACAGCAAAACCTGCGCCAAGTCAAAGACCGCCTGTCCGTTCAGCGAAGTGGGCTGCAAATTTGTGGTATGCGTTTCAATCCTATATAAAGATCCAGTCACGGCAGCACCCAGAAGGCCCTGCGGCTGTGAAACTTCGGCCCCGATTACAGCCCCAGCTAAATAAGCTCTGTTGTATTTCTCAGATAGAGAATGGGAAGCTGACGGGCCACGAGCACAGCAGCACCATAGAACACTTACGTCTGCTGCTGCCCCTGGTGCAGTCCATGGCCAGGGGACGTGCAGAGGCCCCCGGTCCCGGGGAGTGGCAGGAGGACTCTGGTCTGGGCCTGTACCGGGCTCCTGAGGAGGGAGTCACTTCGGTCTCCGGAGCCGCAGCCCCCACGCTGTCCGTAACCCTGGAAAAAAAGGTGAGTCCCAGTGGATTTAATGCGCTTTGTTTATTATTACCATCTACGAGTGGTAAACGAGGGTCTTAATGTATTGCCTGCTGAGTTAATTTTTATTTCTTTCTCCCAACAGGTGAGCGCTTTGGAAAACATCGTGTGCGTCCTCAGCCGGGAAGTGGAGCGCAGTGCGGTCACGTTGGAGGCCTTCTCGCACCAGCATCGCCTGGACCAGGAGAAGATCGAAAACAAACTGCGGCAGCTGGAGAGGACGGTGAACATGAGGGACCTGCAGCTGTCCGAGACCGAGCGGCTGCTGCAAGAGCTCCAGTTCTGCACGTACGACGGGATCTTTGTGTGGCGGATCTCGGAGTTCTCGCGCCGCAGGCAGGAGGCGGTGGGGGGTCGGACGCCTGCCATGTTCTCACCTGGTAAGCCGCAACAAAGGGTCCCAAGGGCCACCCTGCTTCCATTTTGAAGCCCTTGCACAAATTCTGTGTAACTCGGCACGTTGTTTTTGAATGCGACTTAGTCCAACACGTGTGGTTCTCGCCTGATCTTAACTCCTGGCATGTCGAAAGGGGACATTCCACTCAGCTACACCCTTGTTTTCCTTTCGGGAGAGTCTGTTTCACCCTTATTCTCGCATGACTTATTTCATCGCTGTTAACGCCCTGCGTTCTTCTTCCTTCTCTTCCTCGCCACAGCCTTTTATTCCAGCAAGTACGGCTACAGAATGTGTCTGAGGCTGTACCTGAACGGCGACGGAACGGGCCGAGGGACGCACCTTTCGCTCTTCTTTGTCGTCATGAGGGGCCAGAACGATGCGCTGCTCAAATGGCCGTTCAGCCAGAAGGTCGGAGAAACAGATCCGTCGACCCATTTAAAAAAAAATAAACAGTAAATGGTGCAGATTAAGCTCACGTGACTCCTGTCTCCCCATGCAGGTGACTCTCATGCTCCTGGATCAGAACAACAGGGAGCACATTATCGACGCTTTCCGGCCCGACGTCACCTCCATGTCCTTCCAGCGGCCCATCAGTGAGATGAACATCGCCAGTGGGTGTCCGCTGTTCTGTCCACTGGCCAAACTGGCTGGCAAGAGCCCCTATCTGAGAGACGACACAATTTTCATTAAAGCCATCGTAGACCTCACAGGCTTATAGAGTGTAATCTGTGGAAGTTGCACTTTATTCAAATGAAAAAACGAAACCAAAACTAAATATCACTTATGATAAATACATACCGATATTATATATATATATCTACGGACTATTATTTTATAAAAATATTTTTATTATTAAATATGTGAGTTTAATATTACACAACTCTATATAACCTATATACATCTCATTTATGTATTTAGATTTCATATTTATATATATAAAGTGAATATACAGGTGAAGCTCGAAAAATGTGAATATCGTGCAAAAGTTCATAATTCAACCTTAAAAGGTGAAACTAGTATATCATATCGACTCATCACATGCAAAGCGAGATACTCCGAGCCTTTATTTCTTATATTTTTCATGATTATAGCTTAAAGCTTAGGAAAACCCCAAATTCAAAATCTCAGAAAATGAGCATATTGTGGAAAGGTTCAATGTTCAAAGTGTCGCACTCTAATCAACGAATGAATCCGAAACACCTGCAAAGGATTCCTGAGCGTTTAAATCAAAAAGCAATTGCAAGAGAAGCTGGATGTTCTCAAAGTGCTATATCAAAGCACATTCATAGAACGTTCAGTGGAAGGAAAAAGTGTGGAAGAAAACGATGCACAAGCAGCAGGGATGACCGCATCTCCCATGGAGAGGATGGTCAGGAAAAGGCCGTTCAAAAGTGCGGGAGAGCTTCACAAGGAGTGGACTGGGGCTGGAGTTGATGCCTCAAGAGCCACCGCACACAGACGGATCCTGGACATGGGCTTCAGATGCCGTATTCCTCTTGTGAAGCCACTCCTGAATAACGAACGACGCCAGAAGCGTCTTACCTGGGCTAAAGAAAAAAAAGAGCTGGTCTGTTACTCGGTGGTCCAGAGTCCTCTTCTCTGATGAGAGCAAATCTCATTTGGAAACCAAGGTCCCAGAGTCTGGAGGAAGAATGGAGAGGCACCCAATCCATGATGCTAAAAGTCTAGTGGGACGTTTCTACAGTCAGTGTTGATTAGCCATGTCATCTGCTGGTGTCGGTCCACTGTGCTTTATTAAGTCTCGGGTCAACGCAACCGTGTACCAGGAAATTTGAGAGCACTTCATGGTTCCTTCAGCAGACACGCTTTATGGAGACACTGACTTCGTTTTCCAGCAGGACTTGGCACCCGCCCACACTGCCAAAAGTACCAAAACCTGGCTCAATGACCATGGGATTACTGTGCTTGATTGGCCAGCTAACTCACCTGACCTGAACCCCATAGAGAATCTATGGGGCATTGCCAAGAGAAAGATGAGAGACATGAGACCAAACAATGCAGAAGAGCTGAAGGCTGCTATTGAAGCATCCTGGTCTTCCAGAACGCCTCAGCAGTGCCACAGGCTGATAGCATCCATGCCACGCCGCACTGAGGCAGTCATTCATGCAAAAGGGGCCCAAACTACTGAGTTTTGGACCCACTGAGTACATATGCATGATTATACTTTTGAGATTTTGAGGTTTTCATGAGCTGTAAGCCATAATCATCAAAATTATAAAAAAAAAATCAAGGCTTGAAATATCTATATATGTTAGTTTCACATTTAAAGTTGAATTATGGAAATAAATGAACTTTTGCACGATATTCACATTTTTCGAGTTTCACCTGTATGTTGCACATACTTAAACGTTTACTTATTAACCATGTCTACTCAACCTGTACAAGCTATATCATTAAAATGCTCTTTATACTATATGTAAACCAATGTAAACTGTATAACATTCTATAAATGTAGGCATTTGATTCATTTTGAACCACAAGACAGGATAATAAAGTACTCCACAGGATTTTACTCGCTGAATTGAAGCCCCTTTCATTTCAATGAACCATGCTAAAAACTCTCCAAGTCTCGACAGGAAAGAAGGTGCGGATGGAAATAACCCCCGCACCCGACCCTCTACCACAGAAAACATTTGGTTAGGCTTTTGCTCCTTTTAAACATATTTACATCGGAAGGGAAACTTTACTATAAAGGTCATGAATACAGGTCAGATGTGGAGAGCTACCCTGATTGTGACTTCACACAGAACATTTGTGTAATGTCTGTGGTTCTAAAGGGAGTTTTGCCCGGAAAATATAAAATGTTATCTCTTTTAAAGAGATAAAGGACATCGGGGTGGCCATTTTTGTCGGTCTTCAAAGATATCTAAGCTGTTTTTGTGTTTTAACTTTGTGATAGGGGGTATTATTTTACACATTGATTAAAGCACTGAAAGAAAAGGGCTATATAAATAGAGTCGGATTAATTGCGCCTTTCAATTTAAGTATGGCATTACAACCATGTGCTCTGAATGAGTCCCCGCCTTTCTGATCGATTAAAACTGAGTCCACATGACTCAATACATACAGACCTGAGTCAACCCCTTACACATCCTTAGTCATGTAGAAACCAAGATAGATTAGCTACCGCAGCCAATCCGTGGGGGGTTGGAGGTGGGGAATTCCCGGCCTGAGGGTCCAGCAGCCGTCAGTTTCTGATCAAACGCTTTGGTTATGATTCTGCAGGCAGAAAAACCCTTCTCTATAGTCATCCTTGACCCCCGTGATCACATTACAGGTGTGCCGGGTCTGACGGGGCAATCGGGAATTGGAATCAAACGATTGTAACTCGAGTTACATTCACTCTATTTTTTCCAGCACCAGCTTCCCGCCACATCCCGTAGTCCTCCCGAGAACCTCCCTGAGAAGGCCGAGATTTATATTTAGGACAACCAATATAAAGTAGCGATGCTATATATGAGCAGAGTCTTTGGTATGCAGCTTAGTAGAACCCAGCGGTTCATTCTACTGGAATGCGTGATGGCCATTTCCTAACCCAAACATTGTTCCAGCATCATTGTTTCAGTGTGAAAGGTCACATTGTTGAGTGGCTTTTGTTCGGGCTACGTCTAGAGCTGATGGTATCTTTTGTTTCTTTCTAATTTAAGCCTCGGCAAAATCAAAATCAAAACGCGTCTCCTACAAGTACAAAGACAAAAAAGTCGGGTTCTTCCGAGTGAGGCGCGTTTAAAAAAAACTTCCATTCAAAAAAAAAATGACCAAAGAAGAACATAATATGAATCTGACTTATTGAGACGTTTTATTTCAGGGGCGCGGGCAGTGAACGGGTTTAGAACTAGGGGGCTACGAGTAAAAATGACATTTAAAGTTGCCAAAGGGGTCCAGGGAGACAGTTCACGGCTTATTGCACACATTTCAAAACAAGCCCAATGTTGCACAGTCTGTGTCAAGAGTCGACATTTACAAGAACTTATTGAAAGGACTTTTCATGGAATCTCCATTCAAGCGTTAGTTGTCTCCGAGGTAAAGCACCTGAAGGTTGGGATGTTTCAACAGCAACTCGAGGCCAAAGTCTCAAGAATCACTCATCATGTCTCGTTTTGGTTTGCTTTTGTTTGACTTTCAATCGATGATCTTGAAAAGGACGCCCGGTATGACGGGAAAGTCAAGCAATGACACTCGGACATTTCAAGGTTTACTCTGCTTTACCAAATGAGTAATTCAAGGTTATCAGTAATGTCAATCCATCCTGTGGTACTTTTATGGTGAACTACACCCATGTGCTATGGCTCCAGAGACAGTTGTTTGACTTGAAGGTCAATAAAAATGTTGTTTATTGATGTATCTGTTCATTAAACGGAATTATAATTATTAAAGAAAAAAGCCAATTTAATCAATGCGTTAACTGAACAATATAGCAGTTTTTAAATGTACTTTTTAAATACGTGCCAAGTTAGTCCAGTGACTATCTCCCACACTGTGTATCATGAAGGAGATATAATTTACATATACATTACAACACATAAATAGGAAATAATGCCTCTCGAGACACATTTTCAAGAATGGTGGGGGTAGTGTTGTGGCAATTCAGCTTTTTAGACATATTTTTTCATGAAAACAAGTCCATGAAGGCATGAATTTCTAAGATAACCAGATGAGTCTGGTCTGACTGACACCAGCTTAGGTTAAAACCTAAGCGTGTCGGGATGTGCTACTAATGAATAAAGGATGTTTTTGTTTGTACATTTCTACATAATACAGGCCCAAAACTACTTTCAACACAAACACAACTTTTTCATTCATGCAAGCTTCCTGCTAACTGTGCCTCCAAGGTAACTTAATCAAAAACTAAATAAACTAAACAAAAATATTAAATATAATAGGGACCACTCGTTTCTGGGGCAATAAAACAATAGGTCTGAAAAACCAAGGCAGACTGCTTTAAAGGCCTTTTTGGTTTTTTTAATGTTTTTTTTTTTTAACTCTCTGAAAATTGGGTGTTTATAATAAACAAATCGGATATATCCATTAATAATAAGGGAAAGGACAACTCTGGACTGGATGAATTTCAAGTAAAGCACATTGACTCTGACGAGCAGGACATGACAACCCCGAGCAGGTCCAGGAGTCAGACGTCTTCAGACGCACGTTGCACATAAAAACAGTCAAGATAAAAACTGAAAAAGGTCTGAGCGTCTGACTTGTAGTCATTGGTTCCGCACTACTGCAGTCTGTGATAACGTTTCAACACAAAAGCAACACACTCCATCCTTTGTCGGCGCAGTAGCGCCCCCTTGTGCCTAACGCTCACATCACGTCTCTCGTCCACTCAGCTGAGGACGCTGAGCACTGTTTGGAGGTCACAACACCGTGAGCGGTGAGCAAAACCACTGACCGTAAACACACTGCACCTATACATGGAGTGCATATATGTACACACACACAAA
This sequence comes from Colistium nudipinnis, assembly GCA_016785305.1. Lineage (NCBI taxonomy): Eukaryota > Metazoa > Chordata > Actinopteri > Pleuronectiformes > Rhombosoleidae > Colistium > Colistium nudipinnis. The sequence continues at coordinate 387,551 of JAFBJU010000116.1, read as the reverse complement.
CACACACCCAACCACACACACACACACACACCACAGAGGAAAAATATCAAACTTTCCTCTCCTAGCACCGTCCCACACCGAGTGTTTCCCAACCTGACTCATGGTTTTCCCTTGGCCGACGTGGAGTTTCTGTTGTGTCCCCACCAGGACGACAGGAGGTTGCGTGGCCTCGCGGGCCGACTGGGGGGCTGCGCTAGGCGAACCATGCGCGGCGAACGCCACACCTTGATGGTGGAGTCGTCGCTGGCGGACAGCAGCAGCTCCTGGTCAGCGGGACTGAACGCCACCGTGTTCACCACGTCGTCGTGCGCCAGGCGCGCCAGGCAGATGTTGTAGTGACGGTCCCAGATGTAGCCGTGCTTGTCCTCAGCTCCGCTGCGGGCAGGAGGGAGGGGGCGGAGGTCAGTGAAAGGGCTTTAGCGTGAGCCAATCAAATTGTGTCCACAGATTTCCCACCATTCCGTCAGCACGACCCTACTCATAGAGTTGGCCCCTAAAGGCCACGTAGGAACGCAAGCAACTGTAAAGACTGCATGTATGAAAATGCACCAGAGCGATAACTACACAGTCCTCCGCCCACCTGGCAACAAAGTCTCTGCTGACATCCAGGAAGATGAAGAAGCACTCGTCGTTCGAAGTGAAGGCTCGGTGGGCGCGCAGACTCCTTCTCTCCTCCCTCAAGCTCTTCAGGTCGATGACGTGCAGGTCTATTTCCTCGGCGATGGGAGGCGGAGCCATGGGGTTCGAGATCACGCATCCGGAAGGCCAAGCCCGGCTGTTCACATAAAGGTACCTGATCCGTGAAAGGGAGTAATGACGTTTTTTTTTTTTGTTTTTTTTTGCTGAATTACCATAAACAGACATAGACATAAACAGTAACGGTACTTGGGCTGGGTTGACAATATGCAGCCACATCTTTATTTGACGTGTGTTTTCTCGTGCGTTATCATACCTGTGGTCTGGAGAAAGGCCCATGCCAATAATGTGTCCATGGATATCGACGATGTGGTCCAGGGAATCAAAAAACCCGTCCGAGTTCCGCTCCTCGCCGAGGACGGGACCAGAAGTGGTCATCTGGTCAGGTTTGATCCGCTTAATACCTGGGAGGGAAGCGCACTTCTCAGCTGAGGACGTGTCTGACGGTCTGATCTTGATGACACAAAAAGACAACAGTACCTATTTGGTGAGGGGAGTATGTCAGGCTGCCGGTGGTGAAGAGCAAGTACGTTTTGTCTTCTTCTTCTCCGCGATTGACGGGCTCGGCGACGGTGGAGTCCGGTGCTTTGGTGTGTGCTCTGCCCATAATCTGCGCCACCTTGTTCTCAATCGCCAGCTCCCTGGACCCGACATTTTTACGACTCTGAGAGCAGTGATGTAGAAAATGTAAAAAAAAAAAAGGGGGAAAAAAAAGTGCAATATGAAGAGCAATACAAACTGAGAAATGGAAAAGGAAAGAAAAGGCCTGAGTGCGTTACACCTCCCTCACCTGTATGACATGCTCCAGGGATGAGACGGTGGGCTGGGGGAGGCGGGCAGCGGGGAGACACCTTGCTTCCCTCCGACACTCCTCTTCCTCCTCTTCCTCCTCACTGCCGGACGCTCCCAGGTCAAAGAGGAGGGGCTGGTGCTGCTGCTGCGGCCCTTTCTGCCGTCGAGCCTGAGACTGGGCCTCGTAATCCAGTACCAAGTCCGGGTTGTCGTGACGACGGCAGTGGGCCACCATCACGGTGCGGATGGTGCTGGCATTAACGTTTTGGATCTTGAAAAGGCGTTTGACCACGTTGACGTTCTCCGATTCAATATCCTGTCACAGGATTGAAAAGGGGTGGGCGAGACAAAAGGACCTCAATTCGTTACATGTTAGATGTATTGCTGTAATTGTACAAATGCGCCGTGTTGCAGAGGGCTTTGATTTTGCTGCGGGCGGCCTCTCACCTGGAAGGCTTTGTTGAGCCACAGCACAGAGCAAGAGGTCATGTTGCCTATCCAGTGCAGGTTTCCAGAGATCAGGTGGGTCTCATTCAGCCAGCAGCCAAACACATCGTACGGCTTGTTCCTGACCCGTGACAACAAGGTGTAATTCTCTGAGATGGTGCATTGAATAGGGACGGGAGAGGGCGAGATAGAGGGAGGGAATTGGGAAAATTAAAACATAGCTGCAATCCCATCTTTAATATGAGCTTCGTGTACATGCTGTTTTCCACATACTTAATTCATATTGAATATATCAACTGTGTTTGTAGGAGAAACGGGAATCATTTTAATGCGAAAACTAAAGGCGTTTTTTTCATTTTCAAGACACATTAACAGGAAGTGACTAATTTCCTTTTTTCGATTCTTACCGAGATTGATGACTGCAATCTCCCCAGACGAGGAGTGGTGCGGGCCCAGGAAAACACCGGACACGAGCAGCAGGCTGTCGTCAGCATTGAACTGGGAGAACTGAGTGTAGCCCCAGTTGATCTGCCGCATGCTGGAGCTGTGCACCAATGCGATATTACCATCTGGCCGCTCCGTGTCCCACAACTGCTCAGGAGAAGGCAGACGAGAGGTTTTGAAATAAGTGGGGGGATAACTAGCCCAAGGGCGGGTGTACAAATATCAGATCAGAAAAGAAAAACTATTTGGAATCTAAAGGAGATGCCTCCCCAACAGAGACAAGCACCAAAACACGTTTTAACATTCAAACAACAAATAAGATGATAACAGATCAATTCAATAAAAAACTAAAAAATCAGCTAGAGGCACAAACTAAAGTTTCTACAAAAAAAACAGAAAACAAACAGTTTGAACAAAACATCTGAAAGGATTATTAGAACTGAAATTAATTACTTCATCACTTGTCTCACAGGTAGGAGGTAAGTAAACAAAATCCAGGATGAAGGTCAAATGCATAACAGTCAAATCCCAACCTTAACAGTGCAGTCTTTGGAGCAGGAGGAGAACCGATGACCCCTGTGAGAGAAGGCCAAGTGGAGGACTTGGTCACTGTGTTCTCTCAGCGTCTGAACCTCCACACAGGGGATACAGTCAAAGAGACGCTTGAACTCCCTGTGCCATGACACCGCCGCTGCGTGAAGATAGGGGATAAGTGATTTAAAACTTCTCAAGATAAAAAAAAAAACGACAATCTCTCTGTTCATTCTTCTTTGAACATTTGAACATACGGTTCTCAATATTTCACCTGGGTGCCTGGGTACCGCGCGGGGGATGCGGTAGTAGCTGTAGAACAGCTCCCTCCACAGGAACTCATCTCGGGAGACAGCCAGCCACTGTCTGCAGGTCAGACCGGCGCTCAGCACGGCATCATGGGGCAGATGGAAGAAGATCTCCAACACCAGGCTGTCTGGCAGAGCTGGGCCACACTCCATAACATCCTGTGCAACACACGCAGACAGACACTTTTTTGCAACAAAGAAATATAATATTTCAACTTCAAGTATAAAATTGTTGAAAACAGCGTAACATAACCAGCATGTCCGGAAGGAGCAGAACGTTTGAATAATAGCTGGTGATATGGTCAGCACGCTATGAGTTATAATAGCATAAGATGAAGTTGAAATCAGCCTGTAAGCGAAATATTTTTTAATTATGTGCACTCTTGAGACCAAAGCTTTAATATTTTACCAACAGCCTGGATTTTGTCATAGGTGTGTCATACGATGTGCAGACAGCACCCAAATACAAATGTCATCCACACACAGCTTGTTATGCGAGTGCATTGACACTGACCTATTTGTGTGCGTTTTCAATCCTGCAGAGTCCCTGCTGGAACAGAGTCACGTTAGCGTGGCATTTCCTCAACTATAAGACCCAAAGAACTGCGTGACCTCACAAGCGCTATCGGAACTTTACATTATGGGTTAATATGCAGTCGTTTAGTTAAGCCGTGAGCACGTTCACTCTGCTCCTCTCTGCTCAACTCACCCACTGTGTGAAGATGACCTAAAATGGACATTTTAGTGCCCCGAGCGCAAAAGCTCACAACAGGCGACTATATTGACACAAATAGCAAACTTAGCATTTGACAAACGTCGATGATGACCACCAACATATAACAACACGCGGACGGCTGTGCATGTCTTGTGGCCCATAATCGGACGGTTTGCGGCCAAACCAGCCTGAAACACCGACCCAGCTAATGTTAACTTAATGCTAACTATTAGCTGGCATTTGTTTTCAAGTTTTACCTACGTTCGATATGTTCGTTGTGGGGACGAGTCATTTATTTCATAAATCAGCGCTTTGATCGTCTGATTGTAGAAGTTGGCTCTGTCAAAAGTTACTGACACCCACCTACTGGATCAAAGTATGTGGGGGTAGAAAAGCAAACGGCCACCTAGCGCTAATGGCTAGCTGCAGAGAAATGACAACAATCTCCAGAGGCTCTACTAACAGATCACTGAGTCATCGCTGCAGCAAGGCCAACTCAATCCATCCGGAGCATTTAACGTTTGGATAAAACACCGAAGGCTAGTTGTATTAATAAATAGTAAATGACTAAAACATAACTAAGCATGTATTATATATATAACAAATTTCAAAACCAATCGCCAGTAATACTATACCTCCAACAGTGGCTCTGGGTTTACTTTAACACCATGGCAACCACAGTGTCGCACATCATAACATTGCAGGGGAACATCAGAGCAAGAAGAATAACAAAAAGAAAAGAATTCTACAGTGGAGCGATGCTGTGACTAATACTTTATCGTAAGTACTGTAACGATTTAGGGAGAAGAACAACATATTAGCAGGTGCATGAGCCGAGCATTTCTTTATATATATAAAAAAAAACTAAGGAAATAAGGAAACGGTTACATCTGTTTTACCCTATGCAGGTCTACTCTTTAAGCTGTCTTTAGATGTCTATGAAGGGTTAGGGTTCTTTCTAAAACACGAAAATGAATGGTAGGTTTATGTAAAGCATGCACACTGTGTTAAACCTGATAGGGGAAGGATCGAGTTACATGGCGACACGACATCTTCTCAATAGGAATAACTTGGCAGTGTGGCGGCAGACAGATGAAATAATGAGTCCTCACTTGTTGTTCATACTGTTTTTCTGCAGCACTTCGAAAAGTGGCCGACTGGATAGTTTCTTGCTGTGGCTCCTCGGAGAAGAGCGGCAAATCGGCAGGATGACTAAACCGGTGCAGAGGTGCTTCTCATTGTGTCAGATCATACACATTTTTGAAGTTATTACTGTGATTGCTTTGATGTTTACAATGTCTCATTTTCCGCTCTGTGCAGGGCAGAAAGTGTGGACCGTTTCTAGTGATGAAACACCACCCAGTCAAAAACCTTTCTAATTCCCCCTGACAGGGTGGACTGAAGAGATGCCTTCATTTCTGTAGCTGCTCATTAATCTGTGAAGTTCATTAACGCGCATCGTGTCTGTCTGTGTTGCTCTGCATTAGTTATAATGATGACTTGTCTGAAAACTCCTTTTTTGGGGAGCTGGATAATGTCTGACATCCGACAAGTGCAGCAGGAGCTCAGAAGTGACCAACACATTACCAATGTGTATCTGGCGCCATCGTGTGGAATAAAATGGCTACTACATGACCCACACATCCCAGTTTATTAAGAGAAAACAATATTGAATATTAAATATGTAGTAAAATATTTAAAATGTACGTCAAACAACTATTTGCCTAATGTAGTATGTGTTAATTATTTTTCGTTACTATTGGCTTGCTGCTTTAAATTGTGTAGAGTAAAAGCATAAACATAACTGACACAGTATTTATTCCACCAACAACAATAAAAATCATCAAATTTATCACAAGACTGTGACAAATGTGCCTGTTTAGTAAAACACTTATTTAACTGCAGGGGCTCTCGGACAGGTTTTTAAAAAATAATAACTGATTTCCTATTTGACCAATATTTTCCTCAGCTCTGATTTGGAAATCCATGTTAGGATTTTACTCTTTACTCTGTCCTGTCTCTTGTTTCAAAGGTAGACATCTGCCAATAAAGTCAATCATCACAAATTGAAATCATACCATATATGTAATATTGTGTCATATCATTTATTTAGAATATGGGATAGCACAAATGTATTTACATTCACATGTATAGTGGCATACAATACAATTTTACAATTACACAGTTCTCCAAAGTGTACAGTCTGTACAAGGTTAAAGTGACTATCTGAGTTTACAGTGTGGAACAATGCAGCTGAAGCGATGGACACTGGAGGACACATCCTAAAATTTGGACTGACTCTACAAATCTCTGAGTGAAGGTACTTGAGCAACTTACTCCTGAGCTGGTGAGGATGTGATGCAAAACAAAAATGATTCAAAGATGTAGAAAATATCTCATCCCACACTTGTAGTGATCAGACACCTGCTTTGTTCCTCAGATTACACAATGATGAGTAATATTTGTAAAAAATATCTGTACGGAGGTATATATTTTTTACACCAGTACATTTCCAAAATACAAACATCAAAACATCTTTCTGTCTGAATTTCAATCAAAACGATACTCAAATGGAACAATCCTTACAAATAAGTAAGGTGAGTGTAAATGCCTTTGTGTGATACTTTACCAACACGTGCATAAACTCACTTATGTCCTCAAAAATGTCCTCGCGAGGAGCTCCCACAGCAGCTCTGGTCTAAAGTGCAACGTTGTCCATGCGCGCCCTGTCCCTCTGTGCGCCTGCCACCCGTCATAGCACCATGGTGGGGATGTGGTGCACCATGGGCATCCGGTGCTGGTTTGGCATGGCCGTGATGTGCGGGGGAGGAGGTGCAGGGGGGGAGACCTGGGAGGACGCGTCGCCCCCGTTGGCCGCCGGCTTGTGCCGCGCGCTCTTCTGGTGCGCCCTGAGGCCCGCGAGCTGCGAGTAGGCGCTCTGGCACACGTGGCACTTGTAGGGCCGCTCGCCGGTGTGCAGGCGCACGTGGTTGCGCAGCGTCGACGACTGGCTGAAGCGGCGGTTGCAGAAGCGACACACGAAGGGCTTGTCCAGGGTGTGGATGCGCATGTGGGAGCGCAGGTTGCTGCGGGAGTTGAAGCCGCGGTGGCAGATGACGCAGCGCATGCGGCCCGCACTGATGGATGCGGGGACGATAGAGGAGGAGGAGGAGGAGGAGGAAGAAGAGGAGGAGGAAGAGGAGGGGGAGCACGAGGTGGGGCCCTCACAACAGTGGGAGTCCTCTGGGAGAAGAAAACAAGTATAGAGATGATATTATCAGTTTGAGCTTATCCCTGCACGTATTGGAAGGTTGTGTTTTGTTTTGTTTTTTGTTTCCAAAATGATCCCACAACGAATCCCACTACTACTCACCATTCCTGATTTTCTTCTGCTGCTCTTCATCTATTCCAGGAACTCCAGGTATTCCCAGGAATGTGTTGTGGGTGTTTCCATACCAGACGAGAAGCTCCTGGTCAGGCGGGATGGTCTGAGGGGAGGAACAGAGTGGGCGAAGGTCAGATAAGCAATATACTTGGTTCAAAAAGACATCCTCAACTTCACTCAATTCTCCTTCTCACCAGCAAGCGGCGCTTTTCTAAAGGACATTTAAATTCTCGCTGGCCTCAACAACAACAACAACAACAACAACAACAACAAAAATCCCCAAGAGCCACCCGAGGCCCAGTCCACGCGTACGCACAGCCACAGTCGATCATTTCATTCCTAAGATGCTTTCAACTGGTCCTCACCTCCACCGCCTTGTAGAAGATGCTGCTGCCGATCTGCACCACCTCCAGGTTCTGCTCCTGCTCGTTCCTGGCACACTTGATGTAAGTCATCCAGCTGCGCTGGTCCTCCTGACTGGCATCGATGAAATAACGCACCGTGCCGTCCTCGTTGAACACCTGAACACAGATAGAAAGAGAGAGAGAGAGAGCGTGAACACCAGGGTTCAGGTGTGTGGATCGGGCGTGGCACCCGCACATCTGGACATGTTCATCAGGCATAAATAAAGTGTCGGCTCACCTCCCACATGAGGTTGTTGTTCTTCAGCAGGTCCACGTGCTCTGGGGAGATGACCCTCCCGGTGAAAGGCCCCATCTCGGTTCCTGCTTTGATCCAGGTCTTGGAGAAGATGCCCAGACCTTCTCCAGGGATGGAGCTCTGGGCAATGATCACCTCGCTGGGGAGAACCAGGCTGGACAGCTTCTGCACCTCTGCAAAAAAAAAAAAGGAGAACTGTGAGTATACAGGAAAAAAGGCCTACAGCCTGGGTTAAGTGTCGTTTTTTTTTTCTTTAGTAAAAATGCATATTATAGTGTACAATAATTTCGATCAAACATTTCGTGGTCGAATAGTCGTGGGTGCCAGAAAAGCCTTTCGTGAAACGGAATTTGCTGGGGGGAGGGGGTTTGGAGGAGAAAAAAAAAGCAGCAAATGGAGCGAATCTTATTTTAGTCACGAAATATTAAGCTACACCTTATCCTCCGTTTAATTCGATTATCCGGCTGAATTGAAAGTTATTGTTGCGCAGAGAAACCCCCATGGAAAGCATTTTCATCCGCATCAGAAAAGGAGAAAAAAAGAGGGGGGGGGGTAAAAAAAGAAAAAAGAAAGATCGTGCGATTCTTTAATGTCAAAATCAAAGATTTATTTTTTTCATGTGAGGCTGCGAAAAGGCCCGGCTGAATGGGGGTTAAATGGTCCTCTATTGCTCGGGGTCCAGCAATTTGTCATGCTTCAGATGTGATATTCATTAAAGTTTACTGGAAAAGAAACGGCTAATTCCAAATTCATTATCCTTTTAAGAACTTTGTAGCAATAAATTTGCGCTGAATGAGACGAGGACTTGTTAAAAAGACGGAGGAATTTCTGCAACAAAAAAATGGAAAGGCGATTAAATGGTTGACATGCAATGAATAGCATTAGATTTAGCCTTCACGGTGCATTATGCGAGGAACAGCAAATCTTTTAAGGAGAGAGAAAGAGAAAAGCTCTGGAGCCCCATAGCTGCCAAGAGAGGAAAAGAGACTGTCCGGAGATTGATGAATGCGGGGTAAAAAAAAAAAAAAAAAAGCCGGGACACCTCAAAGAAAAGAAACTTTTCTCTCCTCGAGGTTTAAGTGGAAACTTTCCCAGGTCAAGCACAAAGTTAACCAAATGAATTTAATGCCCCGCGTCTTTCAATCAGCGGCAGTTACACGCCTAACGAGCCCCCGGACGCAGCTCCCGGAGCTGTGAGAGGGTCAGTGCGTTAAATGGGTGGAAATAAAAATGCAGCAAAGTGAGGGGGGGAAGGAAAAATTTGTGAAAAGGCGGAAAAACGGCAACAAGTGGGTTGGAAAAACAATCTGCGTGTTTGGCTGAGTGCAGTTTCTGTGAGGGGATGATGGGACAATTGCCTTAATTGGTAAAAATGGTAATACAAATAAAATTAAATCTCAGATTCAAGTGACTGCATACGATTCAAAGTAAGCACACTCTATAGAAAATGTCCAACCTATAGGCGTCTGTGTAGCCAGTTAATTTGATTTGTAAAAATCTAATCTAATCTAATAAAATCTATAAAGCGCAGTTAAAGTAAAATGAGGATATATTTTTTTAGAAACATAGGATGGAATACAAATATAATCACTTCAATTGAGCAGCAGCATCAATTAAAGCAACAACTCGCACCCACAGCTGCCACAGAGTAAGATAAAACAATGCAGTGTGAAATGCGAAGACAATGAAGCAGCAGGTCCGCTCACCTCCAGCAAAGGACTGGGCCAGCACCTCGGCGGTGAACGCCGTCCTGGGGCTGCTGCTGTGCCGCTCCTCCGCCAGATGTTCCCCCAGCACGTTCCTCCACCTGCCGTACAGGAAGCTGTGCAGGATGTCCGAGGTGATCACGTCCGACAGCGAGCGGCTCGGGCACTTAAATCCAGACTTGAGAGCCAACGCGTCTGCGGGCAGCACGGAGCCCATGTTGCAGGAAACGGCAAGGGAGAAAATGGAGTGGTGGAAAAAATAAAAATAAAAATAAAGAAAGGAGGGCTGGAGTGGGAACAAGCTGTGCAGCAACAAGTAGAGCGATAAAAAAGAGAAGCAGAAGAAGCAGGAGGAGGATGGAGAGAAAGGTCTGCTGCGTCCTCCTGCTCTGAAGCGTCTGTGCGTAATAGTGCCCTGTCTGGCTGTGAGGGTCTCTTTATATAAGAGGCTGGTGTGACCCCTGTCTAATTACTTATTAATGACACACCCCTCAGCGTGTGGACCTGCCTGCATACACACAGATAGAGGGAGGGAGAGAGAGAGAGAGGGAGACAGAGGATTTAATGCAACATTTTTGTGCAAAGCTGCAAATGCATGGAAAAGTTCAAATGACAATCAAAATATGTTTTAGAATCAAATTCCTGCGAAGTAAACATGTAAAACGGTCCAAAAGTTATGGGTGCTGCGAAACTTTTCGAGCAAATGTTGAAAAGGCTGCAATCTGCGGAATTCGAGTCAAAATGTTCTTTGCTTTGTTTACAAGTGTGCGCACAAACGCGACGGCAGGGCAGGATGTCAAACTAAAAACAAACAAACCAAAAAAGTTAAAAAGATGATTTTTGTGCATAGAGAAGTGGGTCACCGAGTCTGGGAGCAGCTCGCTTATTTTTTTCTCAGGCATTTCGTATTCATGCGGTGGTAATATTATTATTTTGTGTGCGTGTGTGTGTGTGTGTGTGTGCGTGTGTGTGTGTGTGTGTGCGCGCAGGAGTTAGCGCGGGAATAACAAGAATGGAAACAAGCTCGACGTGAGCTTTTTCTTTTTTACAGCATTGTTCGCCTGTGCAGAAGAAAAAAAAATAAATGCAAAGCTGCTTTGACACTTTTTTTTTTCAAGCCCTTGTTGAGGAATAAGCGGTTTAATATTCATGGATGTTCGGAGCCCCCTCGGTATTGTGACAACGTTTAGATGAGTATATACGGCCTCCTTTCTTCTCCGCAGCCCTCAGTCCTCTGTGTTTTTCCCCTCTCTCGCCTATTTTGCGGGCTCGATGGACCGAGGGGGCTAAATGGGCAGTTTTCCTTCTTTTCCAGCAGAGAGGACATCTTTATTCCATCCCCGGCTCACAGGTTTCCTATTCAGCTCCCCTCCAAGTAATGTCAGGGGCCTGAACAGTGCTGCAAATCAATCTTTCATGGTGTTTTGAGGGCAATTTGACATCCATGCACTCCTCTTTTCACTCCAACCACTACAAGGGGTTTGTCCGGAGGAGGAAAAAAAAAAAAAAAAAAAAAAAAAAGGGGGAAAGTTGTGCTCTCTCTCTCGCCCTCTTTCTCCGGACGAATATGCACTATGGCAGTGTAATGGGAGAGAAGATGTGGCAACTAAATACAATGGTGCAGAGATTTTTTTTTTTCAAGAGATAGTGAAAAGGCAAGGTGAGTGACAGGGCACGAAAAAAGATTACTGTGAAACAGCTGCTTTTTATGAGAGGGCCCCTCCCACGTTTGTCTCCCTTTCCCAGATGAAATTTCGCCGCTCTTTCAATGGGATTCTTTCTCATCTAGATTGATTTACATTTATAGCATTCATCGCACAAATCCGAGGTAAATGGCGGGGGGACAGGGGGGCGGGGCCGCTTCTTTATTAAAGAGGAATTAAATGAATTGAATTGGGGTAACGCATGGATTTGATTTGCTTATTTATGCATTAACCTATGGCATTATATGGAGCTGGTAAAGCCGCGGGCATGTCAGCAATGGCAAATCATCCCGCTTAGCTGTTCCATTGTAAAACCATTTAAGCCATTATTCTGTCCATTTAAAGCTTATCAATTTAATGTGGATGATTGACAATTATTGCACAAAGAATGCGGTAATTGTTTTATTTCAAAGGGCTGCTGGGAGACCTATCAAAGACCGACGTTTGTTTGGGGATAAATAGCAAAGCTTAGGCTGAAAGGGGAAAAAAAACGACAGCCCGTATAAAATGTTCCGTTTAAACTTAAATGACAAAATAACAGCGACTTAAAGAAAAATCTAAACATAAGTTAAATTAAGATTTATAAGATTTTTATTTAAGTTTGATTTTGTTGCATGTAACATTTATAAATTAGAACCCGATGAAAACATTGGCGGCATGGTCTTATTTAATGCAAATTAATATATAAATAAATTATATTTAAGAAATTATGGTTTGCATGGAATTGTATTCGTTTAAAAAGAAAAAAAAAATCACAGTGGCATTAAGCGTTACAGGCCTGCAGGGGACAGAAAAACACACACAAGCACACACGCATACACACACGTCTTACCAGCTGAGAGAAGAGAGTGCAGAGTCTCTGGGGATGCTCCGCAGGGTCATTAAAAGCAGATTAAGGTATCTGCCACTGTTTGAAGGATACTGGAGATCGGCTTATCTCTTGCAAAGGTGAGAGGGCTGCAGTCCCTCCTCCCACTTTAAAAAAGCCCCCCCCCCCCCCAAAAAAAAAATCCTCTCTTCTGGGACGGGACAGGAGGAGGCAGGACACCTGCTTGATGTGGAGGAGGTGAAGGGTTGTGCCTAAATTTACTCAACAGGGGAAAAGTCTCCTGAAAAAGAGGGGGAAAAAAAATGTTTAGTTTACACTTAACACATATTACATATTAATACAACATATTAAACTGGAAACTAGAATTTAATGGGGAAAAAAATATGTCCTAATATTAAACACATACAACAACACTATTCATCAGAAATGTTCCTGCTTTACCAGTGGGAATATATATATATATATTTTTTTTTACACAGGTATGACACTGAAGTATGTTCGCAGTAAATTAGAATAAATCAGAAACACACTAGTTGCGGGGGGAAAAACAACACAGAGTTGAAAATGATCTGGTTGTTGATATTTTTAACACAAATATTTAAATCAGCCATCAATGCGTATTATTGGCCTCCAATATCATTTTCAATGTGCTTCATGCGTTTGTTCTATGTTGATAGCCATATATTGTTAGGTGTAATCAAGTTCTTTTTTTCCCCAACATACACTGCTCAACATACAGCTGAATATTTCGGTCAATTGTCCCTGAACATCATAGAAGTCCCTGACTGAGCACTGCATGCTTCTCTAAATGCAAGCAGAGGATTCAAGTGCCACAGTATAAGATAAGCCCCGTGCACCACCGGCTGATATTAATCATAACAGTCGGCCTCCGTCTGCGATTGATCCTGGAACAACTAAACTATTAGACAGCCATGGTGGACCACCAGGTCAGAAGTGACTGCAGGGACAGTGCGTCAAAAAGGAAAGGGGATCAAAATCAAGGACCAGATTTGGAAACAGCTGCACAGCCTCAATGCAGGGAGCAGTATGTGGCCGTGCAGGGTCCACTGTGGCAGCAGCCTCCCTGCTGGGTGCAAAGATGTGCAGCGGCAGACGCGGGGCCAGACTCCGGAGGGGGAGGAGAGGGACATTTCTCTGGACAGGAGCCTGAGGTTAGAGATGCTGATGGATTGTTTACATGTGAAGGAAGGGGGACATATTAAAAGGATTGTTTGGGGAGCAATTAGACAAGGAAATGTAAGGAAACCTGCTCAAAACATGTCGTATGAAAAAGCGATTTTGATCAATAATTCTGCACTGTTCAAGCAACATACCTGATGGGGCATTTTGATATGTTACCAGACTGGACAAGTGAAAATGTTTATACCCGATTTGACCCCCCCCCCCCCCAAAAAAAAAGAGTCAAAATGTGTACAAGCAGTAACGAATATAGATAGATTTTGTTCATTTCTAATTTTACACAACATAAAGATATCAATTCCACACTTCTGCTTTTCCTACTGCAAATGGCCGATACATTTCCCACAACACTTAGCAGCAAGTACTTGAGCAGATTTCATTAAAAAAAAGAAAAAAAAGGAAACAAATAAAATCGGAGCACATGTGCAACGTTCAGACTCACCGACAGCTGCGCTGTGATGCGTTGCAGTGCGAGTCCAAATGATCGCCAAGAGTTAGACAATCTATACAGTGTGGAAAAATGTAGAAGTTAATATTAAGAACTTGTGATAAGAGTGCAACTCAACCACAAGAGCGGCTTGCAGAACATTTATTGGAATTTGAGAACTGGCGATAGACTATAGAAAATATAGATTATCGGCTTATAAAACATGAAAACACAATAAATATATATTTGTTTGTGTGCTCACACACACACACACACACGCACGCACGCACAATAGCACTTTCAAAAGTTTCACACAGCAAATACAACAGAAGACATTCATATGTTCATGGTAATTAAACAGAAAATCAGCTTAACAGTACACAATAAAGGTAGTCTGGATGTTTTTTTAATACATGGTTAACTGTACACATAAGGAAAAGAAAACAAACACCATAATTAGACATTTCGAAATTATATCCCTTTTCATTAAGAAATGACGTTAATACCAGAATCATTTTTCCATAATGATGCATTATTTATATCATTTATATTAGATCACACAAACAAATAAAAAATTAATTAAAAAGTTATTAGCATTGGACTGAGTCCAACGCCCCACTGAGTCCACAGCCAGGGCTCAGTGTGGCGTTAGTGAACTGGGAGGTACCAAATAAGAGTTTTTGATCATAATACTTAAAACATAAAAATTCTACATTAATTATCACACAGGTAGAAGTAAAGCGGCTTAGCAGTCTTGAATAGTTCAGGTACACAACATACACAAAAATCTACCACTTCTTATTTGTCTTCATAACAAGATGCAACATCAAATTTCAAATTACACATTCACAATTTTTTAACATTTTCAGTATGAAAACAGAACAGAAAAAGGAGGGACAATTTTCCTGCAACACTGATCACAGGAAAAAAATATTTTTTATATAAGTATATATATATGAAACATATATATTTTAAATTAACAGTCAAATATGAGCATATATACATAGTTTTACAAGGTAGCAAAGGCAAAAAAGCTATTTGCAACATCCCCCTAAATCTTATCAGATCATTGTAATAAATTATCCATGACATTTCCATTTGACCAAAAAAAAAAAAGAAAAAAAAAAAAAAAAAAAAAAAAAAAAAAACAAAAAAAAAAGAAAAAAAAAAAAAAAAAAAAAAAAAAAACATCTTAAAACTACAAGTTAAAAGTCTGTCAAAATATTAGAGAACACATCTTTGTTTCAAAAGTGAAATAAGATATTGCACCTTTTTTAAACCAGAATACAATAAAATGACAATGAAAAACAGCATACAATGCACAACAGGAATTAAGTTAGAACTATTGCCACTGGCTGACATTAATCCTTTTTTCTTTTTTAAACCTTGTAACAAAAATACATTTCCTGTAACAAAACATCACAGTTTCATTTCACTGAATTATGTAAAAGGAAAACACACTCTTTAAACATCTTATGACATAAGACAAATGGTATTCAAGACTGCTAAGCACATAATCATGGTTTCGTTTCAACATAACTAGAAAAAATAGATCATATTGCCTTTTGAAATGTTACAACTCTTGGGTTCATTTTGGCGGTACAATCTGAGTCAAAGACAGGAAAATATAGAAGAAAAAAACAAAAACAAAACAGCTCTCTCAAGTCCAAAAAGGGATCCCAGATACTGTCTATCCAAAATAACAGTGTACATAAGCATTTAGTAACAAATAAATGTTCCTGATTTTAGAAATATTACTTTATCATATAAGTCATTCTACAGCTAGTGTTTCTCACTAAGAAAAAAGTCTTCAAGGCGTTGCAAATCTTGAACCCCCTCAGTTAAAAAAGGGTTTTTCATCCTCTCAGTGATTCAAGTCTCTAACTTGGGCGACGCATCTAATGATCCTGTGGGACATAAAAGTGGGTGGATTATTTTGGTGATGATTTGATTATATTTTGGAATTTTCATTAAATCATTCAATCCAATGAAATGACCAAAACCAACAATTAAATGACCATTAACATTAGATTATTAAGTACTGTGAACAATGACCACTGCTTCTCAAAAACGATGCAAACAGAAGGCTTTCCTCAACACAAAGCGTGTTTTGGCTCTCTTCCTGAATGGCTTCGACAACTGTGATACATGATGATGAATAATACAACCATCATAAAGAGAGGATCAGTTGCTCAACTGACTGACACATTGTTGGTTCGGGGCTTTTCATAGAATTGGTTTATCCTCTTAATGTCTGAGCTGTGAAGCCGTTGGAAGCCTTTGTGATGCGGTGCTGGGATTTGGTGCTCACCTGAAGGCCTGGGGCTTGTGTCTGCTGTGCGCCCTGGTTGAAGTAGGCCATTGGTTGTCTGTAGAAGTCAACCCAGGCGCTGTAGTCAGGATTGGAGGTCTGCTGGGAGCCAGGACCGGCGGTCTGGCCTGAAGTGGGGGAAAAGCACGGGTGAGGAATAATGAGGGGAGCGGAAATCAAGACCATCGACTCACGTTTGCGGGGTTTGAGTGGCGATGACAGAGCTCAAACCTCCCTTTAAAGAAAACATTTAAAAAAAATCTGCATTGTATTAGAAATAAAACAGAAACTCACCCCAAGCTTTGTTGTATTCAGGAGCGGTGCTTTGGGCTTGGTTTTGCTGACCTGTAATCAAGAAAAACACATTTAAAATATTTTTAAAATATTATCAAAAAGAAAGAAAGTATTTCGTGAAATATACTACTACCCAAAACAGACCGTTTTAAATATCCTTTGTTTTTACTACACATCTGGAATTAAGATTTTTGAAAAACTGTTTTAAAGTGCTTAAAATGATTATACTTACAAATTAATACATATATACTTGCTTATATAATATAAATCAAGTGGGCCCTGAGCTCTTTTCTCTAATACTCTTTTCTTTCAGAGTGACACTTGCCTAGCTTTTTATAATACTGCTCCCAGTCCATCTGGCCCGTCTGGGATCCATTGTGACCTGAAACCAGACACAGACACCACCACCAGAGTTACTGACAGTGGGCTTTGATTTTTTTTTTCCTTCCACACCCCCCCCACTCTCCCTTTTTCTAACGATTACCATTGACTGCAAATTTTAAATCTGCGCGAAGAGGAAATTTGAGGTTAGCCAGAGGGAATGAGATGGTCTTATCCCAGACTGCACAAGCCTTTGAATAGACCGCAATAAAAAACCCGATGATAAAACTCAAGTGGTGGTGCTGCGATTAAAATCTATTGATAATTTAACGGTTTTAGCGAACTGTACGTATTTTGTGCATCGTTTGTTTTCCTACGAGTTCGGCGGTGGATACAATTGGGGAAACACCAGATTCAGCGATTTATTTTGTCTTTGTATTGATTTTTTGTCGAGCGAACATAGACCCTTGGTGTACCGACTTACTGTGGTCCTGTTGGCCTTGAGGCTGCCATATTTGAAAGGTTGTTCCCCATCCTCCATTCATGAATGTCTGAGGGCCACTTCAGAATTGGAAAATAAACAAAACAAAAAAACGTGTTAACTTAAGACACAGCGTCGCACAAAGTTGCGTAGTAATAACTGAATATATCCAAGTGTGACACGGCGGGGAGAGAGATTCCTCCTTACTGTTGAGGAGGAGTGGCTGTTCCTTGGTTGTAGGGATTCATACCGAAGTTGCTGTTGCTCCCCATTCCCGGGCCCTGGAGCAGAGAAAGGGAAGAGGAGGCAGTGAGAGACCACACTTGTGTTTAAAGGGAGCCAACAGGCAAGGTCAGAGGGCAGGGCTGGCTGCTGGTGCACTCCATTAAGTCCATTTGATGGATTCTTTATGTTTAACCTCTGGTGACATCCTGCTGGCCACCGGGACCACAGCAGCCCAGCTCGCCCCGGCAGCTCCCCGCATTGACATGTGTGCTCATGAATATCACGGCAGACAATGGCGTTTGGGGGGGGGGGCGACCACCTACCCCAATTCTCTCATCGATCAGCTGGCGAGCCTTTTCCAACTGCTGCGGGGTGCCTCGGATGGAGAAGATGCGCACATTGGGGTCGGTGTTGGGCGGCGGGTTTCTCTGAAGCTCCACGTGGGCACGAGACTGCTCCTTGATGTTCTTGATGGTTTCTCCGCCTGCAACAACATCAGGCAATGACACGTCTTTAATGTTCTTTAATGTTCAGTACGCGGCTGACCGTCACAACAGAAGAGTGAGAAAAGTCAAATAATTATAATTCCTACAGTCGATTATTGTTTTAAGGTTTTATTCCTTCCACAGTGTGTTTGATCTATTAAAGCCTGTGTCATGACTGTATAATTAGTCAAGTGGGGCTTTTAAAACAAAATAAGTGCATTGACACAACCATCTGGACTAGACGAAAACTTGGGAATCTTTTCACAACCATCTTATCCGATGCGGCCCACACGCAGTCCTGCCCAGAGTCCCATGGACTCAATCGACTAAACCGATGCGATACCTTGAGGACTCTGGCATGTGTCCCACCACTTATCTACCATTCTGTGGTAACATCCATGCAAATCGGTAAACAAAAGGAGACATCTCCTGCACGCCACCCCCTCCTCGGCATCAGATGCCAGTTCCCGACGTGTGGGGAGAGCAATTACACCAGCAGGGAGAAACGAAACAGCGCTGGCAGGAGAAAAAGGCCAAAATTGAAGCGTATCCTCCTTCTGGGATATCATTTGTCTCTTTTACCCTTTCCATTCTTGACTCTGTGTTGTCCTGTGTGATGAGAGAAGGGAGTGAACGGGGGGGGGGGGGGCATACAGCCGCTGCCCCCCCCCCACGGAAAAAAAAAAAGGCTGAGGGTGCTTCCCGTGGGGGACACCGGGGCTGTCCCAACATCAATTACACATTTGTTCACTTGTGGCTGACACTCGGATGACCCTGGCTGACCTTCGAATGAAAACGCTCATCAAAAACCTCTCCTCCTCCCGTCGCCTATTCCTTGCTGCCAACAGACTGCACATGGGCCATTAACCCATTGTCAACCAAATGGAACTTCTGCCTTAATGAAGCCATTATGAGCTCTTCTAGTCAGACAGCAGAGAGCAATGAAGACCCTGACTATTCATTTCATGGACTGGGCTGTAGTGGGGACAGATAATATGGGCCTTATTAATGAGACTGGTTTAGTGAGCTGGAGAAAAGGAGGGGACACAAAAGTGCAACTGGTGACGGCATTCACGGCAAAGCAAAGGGACTTGTTAGCTGCTGGTGGCGAGGACAAACTCCCAAGGCCTCCAGGGAAATACAACACTACCAGCCCCTTTACATGCGGTTAGTCTAAGGCTGGGTCGTTTGTCTATGGTGGAAATATATATGTGCTATTTAAATAATACCCAATTCTAACAGTATTAATATACACGCAACTGATAAAGACACAACTGTGTACTCTCACATTTAAAGTGTATGTCTTCCTAAATGGGTAGCAACAAAAGATCTGCACCTAAGTTAAGAGAGTTCAGTTGGGATTTGTGAATATGGACTAAACAATTAAAAAGCAGAGGAGCGGAACAGATTTAAAAAAAATAACACAGGCTTTAAATTACCTAGGTTATAGTGAGAAAGTTCATTCTTGACCTTTAAGAGTAATTTGACTTGGCTCAAGGAACTTGCAACCAAAATCTACATCTGCTGCAAAAGACTAAAGGTGGTAACTGAAAACCTAATAACTTTAGTTAAGTTCAAAACTCAGAAGAACATTTGTAGGATCCTTGTTACGGCATTAGCACCAAACTGGTGCTTAAGTCTGAGCAGGTTGGTGGGTGGTTTGATTCACCACCGTGTGTGCGTGCCTGTGTGTGTGTGTGTGTGTGCCTGTGTGTGTGTGTGCGCCTGCGTGTAGGGGGTCAAAACAGAGGGGCAATGGGCTACATATGGCATCGTAAAGATATTAATCACTGCACCCTTTAAGGAATGGCTGACAGCACCCAGACCCACCGCCATCTCCACCATATTGGCCTACTTCATATGCTAATGCATAGAGAGGGGGACGCAACGCCCAGGTTTATTTGTTTCCCTCTCCCCACTACATGCACAAAAGCCACTTGACATTTCTATTGCCATGTTTTTATCTTAGGTAAAGAGGGCCCCCCCCCCCCGACCCCGCCTACCACCGCACATACACACCAAGGCAAAATGCATGCACACATGCACGCACACACTCGCTGCCCCTTCCAATGCAATGGTCAATGACTTTTAAATAGCTGGCAATAGAGTGGGCATGAATAGCCAATAAGCTAATTCCTCCTATTCATTCCCTCGCTGCACTCTATTGGGCTGAAAGACCCTCATTAGATGCCAGGCAGCCTTCCACATGATTGAGGGCTGTTATTATGCACCTTTAACAATTAATGTCACATTACACGCATTATCCCCGTCATTAAGCCCTTAGTGAAGCCAATGAATGCCACTTGTGCTGTATACATGAGCCCTGGAGGGAGAATAGGAGGGTGGTCACTCGCCCCCCCCACCCACCCTTCTTCTCATCAGTTTCACGTAGTGGCAGAACACCAACTGGCCTTCACTTATTAAAGGAGAAAAGGCAATCTGGTGAGCTGGATATACTCTTTATTAGAACTATTTGGATCAGTCAACCGGGTATTATTTATTTACTTATGAAGACAGTTGATACGTACAGAGACAAATAAGAAAACCATCGCCAACACAATATATGGTAACTTTTCTATACCAGATACAAATCGAAACATCACAACTAAAAGTCTCACTGAGGATTCACACAATTAGATGCCCACAGGTGTGTGAATAGATAAAAACGCACTGCTCACCTTTTCCAATCACCAGGCCACACTTGTCAGCAGGTACTGCGTATGTCACCTCCTGCAGGCCTCCCAAGTTACTGTCACTTCGCCCACGACGGCCCATTACGCCCCCAAATCCATCTCGCTCCTGCAGGGAGAAAACCAGGAGAACTAAAAAAAAAAGGTATGTAGGGAAATACTATAATAGAATATTGCTTGTCAAATACATATTCCAAAAGGATTCAGAGAAAAGGGTGTTTTATAAAAGATGTTGACCAAATACCTGAGCTGTTTGAACAAGTTCATTGATGAGGTGGACCGCATGGTGGCAGTGGTCGGGCTGTCCCATCACCTGAGCAACTCGGTCAGGACTGACTCCGTCATCTGGACATAGGACAAAATGGTCTTTGACTCCTCTGGGATAAAATACAGGTTACCTGAAACTCAGTCATTTTATTTACATTCACTCAGTCTAATAAAAAGGCAAAAAATATGAGTTTCTTTCAGATGTGTATTAATGAAAAAGGGAAACTTTGAATATGGACAGTCTATATGGGCATCATTAAATTTACCTCTGATTTATCACTATTCTGTGCCCTATGCGACACACCTGTATCTGTCAACGTATAGTTATACGATTCTTGTCAATTACAGTATAATCTTCTTACCTTGTTTAAACTGGATCCTCACCCCTGCATCATTCTGAATCTTCTTAATCATTTCTCCGTTTCTGCCGATGATGATGCCAACAGCAAATCTGGGCACAACCACCTGGCGAATAAGCACCAGGAGAAGAATTCAGAAATTATATACGTTTTTTCCTTTTTTCCTCATTAGACAAATAAATCGGCATCAACTTGACTGTTGAGTTTTTGTAAAGCAAGGAGGCAGGTTCTTACATCCAGACTGCTGCCCCCCATTTTAGATCCAAAGTCGGGTCTACCAGTCCTGAAATCCCCCTGGTCCTTGTCCCGGATGAGCTTTATCACAAGTTCACGGGCTTGCTACAAGAGAGGATTAAATACATAACATTTGTATTAGAAAAAACATTTAAATCACAGAATGATGGACTGGCTCAAGTTTTTTCCCCTCCTATGTTTGAGCTGAAGACTAAAGGCATAAAATGTGTAAAATTGAGTGTAAAATGACTGGCCAAGACCCACCTGCACTTTGTGGGGATCCCCAGAGATTCTCAGGGGCTTGTCTGCTCCAGTGGGCATGGGGTCATCCTGGATCATGATCATCTGCACTCCTGTTCTCTCCTGCAGCAGTACAATCACAGACACAAGGAGAAAAAAGTGTTAGCTTGGGCCCATAAGACTACTCGCTCTAAAGGGTAGAGGCAGGTAATTCCTTCAAATCAAAAGTCAAATCTATTTAGAAAAAGGAACGCACTGTTTTTGGTGCAGGTGACTTTTAGTGTCAGACTTAAGGCCAGCTGCACGCTACTAAAAAATGTGGTGAGAAAAGACCGTAAAATGACACACCATGATTGCTGTATTTGACATTAAGCCCATGTGATGCTGTTAATACACATAACAAGACCAATTAAAAAGCTGGAGTCTTGGTATGTCTTGTAAGAAAAAGAAAAGTGCCGATTTTGTGTATATTCCTGCAGACTGAACAAGGCGGAGCAGTGACCGCAAAGGACAAATTCACTATATTGACACGGATAATCAAATTATGTTTCACTTCCTTATATGTGGATTAAATTAGTGGGTACGACAGTCTGCATTTTACAAATATCTTTAGTATTTACTTTTTCAAGCAGCGAGAATGACGGCTTGCAATAATAATAAAAAAAAAAAACAGCAATCAGGGTTGTTAGAAGCAAGATTTTACCGTCGGGGCCAAATGTTCAGTGCAAACGGCTACCAGACCTGCAGCTGCTTGATGGTTTCGCCTCCTTTGCCGATGACCAGGCCGACTTTGTTGGCAGGGATGAGGATCTGCTGGATGGAGCTGTTGCCGTCCAATTCGCTGTGGAAACCTGGGCCATACCGACACTGCTCCACAATTTCACTCAGCAGCCTCTTGGCCTGGCTGCGGGAGAGGAGCGAAGAGCAAAAAAAAAAAAAAAACACATTTATCGCCACGGCCACAGAATCTGCACAAAAAAGTGTCCAGCGTCACATTTTTCTTTGTCGTGCATTGAAAGGGGCATTCAGGTGATTAGGAGGAGAAGTGAAAAGAGATGCAAGTTCGTGCCCTCTTTGTCACAACAATGGGGCACACTTTCCCAGTGCTCTGGGTAGTTTCAGTAAATCTGAGAGTTGAAAGACAGTTTGTCAGTGGCTGATAAAGCCAAATACGGACTAGTCCGATACATTCGTCCTCACCCCAGAGAAACTGAATACGTTTCAGATGTTGCACTGCACCTGGTTGCTGTACACAATTTGTTAATCTTCTACTAAAATGTACATTGTATACCGTACAATTGCTTTTTAATCCTTTATTTTTTTAAAAGAGGGGATTTTACTGCCATAGGCACACAATTCAGGATTTTCTAAAAATGTTTAATGCAACACCGGAAAGTGTAGAGTTAGTAAATGGAGTTGACTCCCCGAAAAGCCACAGTTTTTTGAAATGTCTATTCGAAAAATAACTCATTCAGTACACTTTTAGAACGGGACGCAACGTATTTGTAAAGATTATTCATTCTTATTGGAACCTTATGGATGCACAACCTACACATGTACAAACTACTGCTGCTTATCCATTAGTCATACTGCATATGCTATTTTGGAGCAGTGTTTGTCTGGTTTCATTGAAAAGTCACTTACTCAATGTTCTCTGGGCTGCCGGTCAGTGTGCAGGGTCTGTCCAACATGCCTCCACTGTCTGTAACAAATGAAAAAGAAAATTAAGACAAACGGGCCATTGGCATGGAATGATTAGTCTAAATTGTACGTAGTCGAGTCATTTTTATTTACACAGCCCAAGATTAAGACATTTCTATAAATGTGTGTGTGGATACGGTTCAGAGATAGTGTTGACTAATGGGAAACCTGATTTATTTAAAACATCAACACAATAAAAGTAATAACAGTGCGCATGCGTTTCAAAGCTACTGTATCTGGCTTAGGAACCCCATTGGTGAGATTTGCAAGTTTATTTTGATTTTTTTAATTCGATGATAGTTAAGATATGACTTTAGGATTTCAAATCAACTCTGTTTTCAGTTTATGGCTCATGCCTCTCAGATCCTTCTGAAGGCAGAGAGAGGTGGGCTCAGATGTAAGTTAAATTATAACTTACCTGAAGCAATTTGGATCTTACAACCTGATTCCAGTTGAATTCTCGAAATCTGCTCTCCACCTTTCCCAATGACTATGAGCAGGGCGAGAGAAAAGACCAGTTTTAAGCCTTTGTGAATTTTAGCCGCGGCCCAAAGCAGTGAACCAGAAACTGAACACAATGTCAATACTGATGATTACAAGTCAAACACCAGTATTGATGACAATGAACTCAAGGGCTACTTACTGAAGCCAACCATCTTATCAGGCACTTTGTAGTCTTCTGTCGCAAAAGCCCTGTAAGAGATGAGGACATAGTTATTCACTCTGGCCAACGGGAATAAAAACCCATGACTAGCGACCAAGTTTGAAAATAGAAATAGGGCGGAATAGACTGTTGGGGGGGATTGTTTTTATCCGCAGACAATATCATTAATATCTATTGTTTGGTCTACAACATAGTGGGGATATACCATATTTACATTTTAACAGCCATAACTGGATTGTCATTATTATTTTTTTTTAATACTACTGTCATTTCTTCTACTGTTAATAATCGCCGGTTAAAAAACAACTTCCACCCACCAGTGTTCTGAGATAAAAGTGGTGGCAGTAATGCACTTAAAAGTCAATCACAAACAGACCGCCTCTAAACACTGATATGACATGCTCATCGCCTATATAATTTCACAGGCAAAAACATTTAATGGTTTGCTGATCTGATTTTTAGCGACATTGGTAAATCACAAGGTGTCATTGTAAATAGAAAAGGCATGGAGACTATATACACACCCGAGTGCATTAAACGTAAACAGAAACTGATTTTGGCACTGCTCACCTTTGATGTCCCATTGCTCCGAGGTGGTTCCCTACTGAGAAAAGCAAACATATGAACATATGAGAAACGACGCAAGATCACAGTAAAGCATATTATTTTAAATATGGGCTAAAGCGGTGGTCATCGAAGCGGCAAAATGAGAATCAATCAAATCGCTGCTGGAGTGGACGGGAGCAGATGGACGCGGCCCTGCCAATCCTTCCGTGTTCGTGTCTGACCCACAGCGGGGCGCTTTCACAAGCATGGAAATCAGGCGTGCGAGTGCGAGTGTTTCCATCTGAGCCATTCGGAAAGAGACGGGCAGCTGCTGGGTCAGTGGCTGCTGGTCTAGAATTGAATTTTGACAGGTACCACCGAGCATGGGTCCTGCGGGGTCACTGGAGGACTCACAGCCATGGACGTAGACACCCGAGAGTTGATATCTAGCAGGTTAGATCCATTTTCTGGTCACTGCACTGATTTCAGTTCTTCTGGAAATGCACCGGGGTTAACGCTCGAGAACAGCTATGAATATAAAAAAGGAGGTGTACTAAATTCACATGGGGACACGATTGCGAGACAAAGCGTAAAACGCCGCATTTGTTTTCTTGTGTATATATATATATTCGATAATACATGCTGAGAGCAAAGTGTAGTGCGAGACAGATTCCGACGCCGTTATTTTCCCCCATGCGACAACCTTGGCAGAGAAAAAAGAAAACGAGGGCAAATTGTTGTGAACAACAACGCGTCAAACCTAACCCAAACCGGAATTGCATACCATTTATCTATCCATGCATTCAGGGCTAAACATCATACACAGAACGTTGACAAGATAAGAGGAGGACGGAATAAATGACTTGTGTTCCTTCTTCATGGATATGAGACGGATCCAATTTTTGTTTTGTGTACAAGGCACAAAGAGATAAGATGACATTTTTGTGAATACACTGCAGTGACGGACACTTTATACTCCACACAAACATGAAGATGGAAAACCACAGCTTTCACTTCACAGATTACCGTTTCGCTTCATCCGTGGAGCACGGCATCCGTTTTTCTGCTACACAGTTATATTTCTAATTAATGAAGTGTTCAAGTGGAACATACACAGGGAGAGGGCATTGGTTACCATGTTGACATGGTAAGACAACATGAATTTTATTTATTGTGGAATCACTTTGAATGGCCAGGTCAATTAATTATTAAATAAGTTATAATTAAGTTTCAGGTTGCCAGAGTTGAAACTTTATTTATCCCTAGGTGTATCTGAGGTTTGATAACTGGACTCTAAACCAAGCAAATATTTTCAGGCTCGGCTTTTTAGGGCAAATGGAGATCTGCAAAGCTACACAAACACAAGAACACACTGTTCAAACATAAAGACGACGGTCAAAGAGCATGGCACGTTTGGTGAAGGTGGCCATGTACATTCTATGCTGGATTAGCGCTAAACCATCGGTAATATGTGTGTGCCTAAGATGAAGACTAACCCCCATTGTCGAGTGAGCGTTTCTGGCCTCCAAAGCCGTAGAGGGAGGGATCCATGACCGGAGGGGAATTGTTCAAGTTGGGCATCTGGTCACCTCCCATCTTGGCTGCCATCTGGGGACACATCATAGTAGGACAGATGGAATGAAAGGTGAAAACAGTTGATGATATTCTTCATATATACACTCTTGTGATAGGGGTGACAAAGTCTCGCTTTCATTAGGCACCATTATGGCTGTTTAGTCTAAACATTAGCAAAATGTCTCGCGATACAATTCCAGCTCTCAATGAGAAAAGTATACTTAGTTCACAATTTCGCAAAGAAATGACAAAAATGATGTTTATATACATACGTAAATGATGGGATTTAACTGTTGTGTTTTTGTGGAGGAAAGTGTTCAACCACCTGTGCACAACTCCAAGAAAATTGCACTTATTTGCATTTCAGCTTAACTAAAAACCCATCAATGCGTGTTTTCAAAATCATCCACTTGCCGGCCTAAAGCAGATGCTCGTGTTCTGCGGTGATGGACATTTAAATCTTCAGTTTCGTAGCACAAGAACGCCAACAGCACTTTCCACTCTCCGTTAATCTGCCGTCTCTCCTTGCGCACAAAAGTATAGCATTTCAGAAAATTACACTAAATTGACATCTGTGCCTGACTGGAATTTTTTCACAATATGAAAAATAGTGGCGGCATTTAGAGTCCTCCATCACCTTCAGGGACGATTATCTACTTTAGAGCCCACCAGTGGAAGCGAGAGGAGCTCAGTGGAAATAGGGAGGTCGTGAAGGAAGGTGGGTGTGGGGCGGCTGTTCATATGACATTACAAGCTCCGTGCATCTCAAGCAACATGAAACCAGTTTTACAGAGTTTTGCTCCATAGGAGATGGATGGCTAGTATCTTAGGAAATAAAGAGGATTTCAAAAACATTTAAAGGTTTAAAAAAGTATTTCTGTTGACCTTTTTTAATATCTCAATACTGATACTTAAACCAAAAAACAAGACTTGTCCTTTTAAATCTAATTTGACTAAATATAGAACGTTGTTAGTGGAGTGCAGACCTCCCCTAGGGAGGGGTACTATTACTACAACTACTACACATGGAGTGCATTTACTCAGGACAGAAATAAATAGAAGGTGCTCCAAGAGGATATAATGTTGATCTGTTTAGTAGTTTGAATTATTGACATAACTGTTTGTAAATGACAAGTTTTTGCAACAATTAACTGCATCCTATATTTGTTACCACAATAATGGCTTCCTTTATTTATGTAATTTTCAAGAGGTATCATCCTGATCCAAGTTTAGGATGCAAACATGCAGCTAATTACAAACATGACGGGCCACTATCTATGGCAGTCTGTGGTTGTTTAAGGCAGACTGCCTGCTACAAACTAGTCTTTCCTGCTGTGGACCCCCCTCAGTGTGCACCGAGGCCTCTGGGTAAGCACCACTGTGGACTAGCCTGGCCTCCATTATAGACACACTTAACGTCTCCGACATTAGTCAGTCAGGTTACAAACGTTATGACTTAAAATATTTTCTTTACTGTCCAATTTCCCTAAAAATAACAAATTAAAATCACATGATATGTGGTCACATGGAAACCAAGGATATATACATACCGGTATGTATAGTTTATATTTAGAATCTGAGAACACCTTGTCCACTGAAACTCAACCGTCTCATGGGTAACCTACACTATTCATGACTGACTTTCATTCAATGCAATTTCATTAACAAACTGGTTTATAAACATGTTACTGGTCACAGTGATATAATAGTTATGTTTAGGGTCAAGATGGGTCCATTTAATGAAACTGGCATTTTGCAACAGAAACCGACCAGAAGGGGGCAAAAATCCAATAATTAGCCAATAGGAGGCCTAATGCAGAGGTCAACATCAGGTGACTTAACACAATGCCTTACAATTTCCCCATCAGCCTAATCATGAAATGCCACTTGGATGTACAACACATGCGATGACTAAATGACTTCTGGAAAGTACATTGTGTACTTGCATGTTAACTCAGTACAACAGCCAAACCCACTATCCAACATCAGCCAACAGAATGGGCCAAATACCAATAACCTCTGACACAGCGACTGTTGAGCAAACGTGTTGTTGATGCCCACAATGGGATCCTTCATAGCCAAGCTGATATTACTGCTGAGGGGGAGATGTGAAACATTCCTCCTCAGAGGGAATCTTTTAGTTTCAGCAAATCCAAGATCTTGTGAACAGGGTGTGGGCAGTGTTAAGAAAGGTGGGGCATGTAACTCGATTCCTTTTGGGGCGAATAATACAAGCCATAGTCTTTATATTTTAAATCGGTAAACTCTGGTTTCTGCCAGTTATTGCATGTGTGTGTGCACATGTTAAATGACAGTGCTAGTAAGGTTTAAAACGCATACGATGACTTGGTTTGTGATCTGTAAAGGGCCCAGATAAACTAGCAGCTGCAAGACTAAAGTCCAATTTGCACACTATTAAGTGCAGTGAGTAGTTTGCTAATCTCTTGCGTCAAACTACTTCGGACCAATTTAATGCTGACCAAGCCCGCTACTCTTTGAGTACGTGTGTGTTACATGGCTCAATTTCAGATTAACAGGTGATCTTACAAATGCTGACTACGTCCGGGATTGTATATTCGAGGTATTCTGCGTTGAGAAACCCCCGTGGGGCGGCCAGGGGCATGGGAGGGAGGCTTATTTGAACAGATGACGTTACATTGCATGGCCTAACACGCTAGCAGGCTAACGCCAGCTACATTAGCCTACACGGCTGTGTTGTTGCGTGGAACATATGCTCCCAGCTTGACGGACAAGCAGCGTGTTGGGTTAATGGAGGGCGATAGATGGGGGTTTAAACGTCAGCATGTGGTCACCGACCAAGCGCCATGTGTGGTGGATCGTGAACTCGGACAACAACTGGTTTCAGCCAAGCTAAGTTGTGCACCGGCAGCGTGTCAGGGCTGCTGCCTGCCACGGATTCCCTGGCCAAGATGAATGTTTTTTTAATCACGTCGTGGGCTTGCGACACGGGGTCCCCAACTTGTTGGGGCTGTGCGTGAGCTAGCAAGCTAAGCTAAGTGCAACTTCTGACTTGACAACAGGTTGCAGCGTGTCGACTTTCAAAGTTGCACAAACTTCGACACTGGCGCATGGCCTCGGTGTCTTCCGTCCCCACGCGAGTCGAGGGGCCGTGCCTGGCAGATCCGAGGCCGCGAATTCACGCACCTCCTGCCGCGGGTAAACTCTAATCTGTAGGCTGAGCTACCCCTGCTACTTAACGTTAGCCTGCTAGCTACCTAAGCTAGCTGGCTGCATGAGGAGTGTTGCTTGTAAGGGGGAGTCCGGGGAGCCCCGGCATCGGTGCCGCCCGGCTCCGACCCACACACCCGCTACTCCTGCGCCCACAGTGTTCGCTTTACCTGTCGCACCCGGCGTATAGTGTCTGCGAAGTCATCTTTCGTTCCGGGCTGAGCCACCGAGGCCTGTCCCTGAACCAGCTCCGCCATCATCATCATCCGCCTCGGCAGCTGAGAGCCACACTAAAAAAAAAAAGGAAAAAAAAAGCTGCACACGTGCCAGGGCCCAAGCCCCGCGAGCCCAGTGATCTCGCGAGGATATCGAAAACCACATGTGCGCATGAAGGGGAAAAGGTGTGTGGGCACCGATGCGATCCCATTTCATACACGAGGACGATGTATTACATTCATGTGATATTATATTTGTTTGGTATATACGTGAATCAAAGTGAATAAATGTCTATTCCAATGAACATAAATAAATGAGTACTTTAATTATCCTAAAGTGTCCAAAATGTGTAATGTTTCTGCAAGTTAAGGGGACATTGCATTACATATACAACTATTCTAACAAAAAGGTTAATCCATTAGCAAAATAAGTAAGATGAATGTGACATGTGTCAACAAAATGATAATTTCTCTAATTAGGCATGTTATATATTTGCTTAACTTCCCATTCAAAACCGACTGCCAAACTTTCAGTTATACACAAATATCATCATGCACTGCAAATATACTTTTATCGTCTTTCTCAGGGAGTTCTGCCTAATGTGTGGACCTATGGCAGAAAAGACAGTTTACTGAGTTGTTGCACGGCTGTCTGCACTGTTGTCCCCTATGTGCCCTTGGTCTTTATCTCTGGATTTATAGTTGATCCAATCACACAATAAGTGTTTGTCAAAAAGGAAAACCATGATATTAACATATATCAAATGGTTTCCTCTCAGGAACCACATTGATGTTTTCTAACTGCAATTTTCTGGCCTATTTATAGTTCAAACATTTCTTGTCAGAATCAAAAAAAGCCAATCTGACAAAATAAAATGAAAATTGAGGAATGTTGGGTTTTTTTTTTACCCCTGCTGCACATGTGGAAACATCTATTGTTGAACATCTGGAAAATGCCGGCAGCCAGAAAATTGCTGCAAATTTCAGAACTGTTCATGCAAAACAGTTCCTGCTCCATAAATTGTATCCAAACCTCATTGCACAAAGTGGCCCAGAAGGGGCTAAATTGAATGTGGGGCCCTCAAAGTTCAGGGTGATTTTAGTCTTATCAGACATTAAAACAAAACAATCCATCAGAAATAGTGCATTCAAAATATAGGATTTAAGACACAAAGTGTAAAAAATAAAGGAATATATTGGCACTTCAAAAAGCTCTTGCAGCTCCTTCCACAGGGATGGTTGACCTTGAGTTTGAGAGAAGCAGATATCACTTTCCCTTCCTCATTAGCCTCCGGGCATGTTATCACCTACAAAAAAGGAAGCAGATACATTAAGTAGGAGCTGAAGGCTGTTCCCAGACCAGCCAAACTAAATGAGGACCTACAGTTAAGCATGACTAAAGTATGAACCTGGCCCTGCGAACATATTGCTACCATGTGCTGTACAATGTATTCAAACCTGGAGGTTGGTGGGAAATTATTTTAGAGCTCTGGTATCAAAGGGTATGTCAGACGCTGGTCATCATATACAGCCTGATGCATATATAATCACGGACACAAGAACACACACATGCATAGACAGTTATGCATTCATTTTGACCCCATCTGGTCAAACAGTCAAGAAAATAAAGGTATAATTCAGGTGTTGGTCTCTGGGGTCCTGCCAATCAAGCAGTGGGATTTAAATCAATGTTGACCGAGTGTATGAGTGTGTGGAGCAGTGGTTACCAAAGCAGGCTCACTCACTCACTCCTTGGCTCACACACACAAACACACATGCACACACCCACCCACATGCACACACGCACGCACGCACAAACACAGCTTCCTCTGTCATTGACTTGCAGAGACTGAACAACTGAAGAGCCACTTCAGTCAGTGGGCCGAAAAGTTTTGGTCGACCCAGAATAAAACATTTAAGAAATCATCAAAATGTATTGATTAAATGACCCATTTTACTTTTTATGTTCATTGCAGTGCAGTAACATGAAATAAATCAAATGCATGATTAAAAATGTCATGCTTTTGTGGTCAGGTAGGTGAAGCCATGGCCAGCTGGAAAACAGAGCGTTTAGAAAAACATCAATATTGGCACACTCACTCTTTAACTACTGGGCTTTTACCTCCTCCTCAATCTGAAAAGAACAAGCCATATGAAACTGTAATTGCTTTATAATTGCAACGGTTCTGCTATGGGCGTGAATTTCTAAAAGCAGGATACAAGCAGCGGATAATGTTTCATCTAGAGACCTCGGAGGTATCCCAGCACAGCTTTCATTCAGGAACACATTGTTCATAAAGATGGAAGCAGGGAATAAAAGCTGGTAGCTTAAACATATTTTCGTACTTGGAAAAATAGGCAGATCAAAAGAGGAGCCAAATCTGTCGCTTCTTTGAAATTGGTTGAAAATCCTATTTCTTTTCTTTTTTTTATTATCAAAGGTTTGATTTGTTGTTTTAAAGTATAGCCTCTGATAGTCTTGCAAATGTGCAAATGTACTGCAATTTATTAAATACAATAATACAGTGGTTCCTAAATTGGCTCTGAACCAATTCAACCAAGATAAACATAAACATTACATAGTGAACATTTATAAGCAATGTATCCTCTTTGGACAAAAAAAAAAGCAGAATGTTCAAAAATAAAGGAAAATAAAGAGAACAAAAATGCAGCAGTATCATGGATGGTATAAGAGAAGAAAAACAAACAACAACAAAAAAAAAGCACTGACAGGTAACATCCCGTCTTGAAAGAGAAGCTTGACAGATGAAAAGGATAAACAGACCAGCTTTGTCCGATAATAGCGGACACGCACGTCTACCTCGTTGTTTTTACCTCTCTTCCATTTTACTTTGCAGCCTCCTCCTCCTCCTTCTCCTCCTCGGGCCACTTTGCCTTGATTCAGCTCTGTATCTGTATTTTAAATGACGCAATTACATGGGACCCTGCGGTGAAAATTACGGATGTTTTCCACTTTTTTCTTTCCACTGGGACACCATGACCCCTCCCTGGCTCCAATAGCCCCCCCCCCCTTCCCTTTTTCTCCATCCTTCGTGGCCTCTCTCTCCACCTGTCCTATTTGCTTTCTCTCCCATAGTCAGTTTTTTTAGATAAACGTTGGCTTTGCCATGTGTATCTGCCACTGAGAGGAAATAATAGCTAAATGGTCTTGTTTGTTAGCTCTCGGCACAGCGAGCTGACAAAGAGTGCTTTGCAGGTAATTCTTCCGCTGTCACCACACACAACAAGCCTCCGAAAAAGAGTTCCTCAAGGATGACACGAGGCGCCGTTCCAATCCAAACACCCGGCATGCCAGAAATAAATGCACATCAGCAGGCAGAGTTTCAAAGATGGACAAAATGGTAGTTTTTATTCATCCAGAGAAAAGCAGTGTTTTGATTCTTTGCAGGACCCAGGGCTTACGGGAGGCCTTTTAAAAGTGGAATCTACCGTTGATGTATTCCGTCGAACCTCCCAAGATAAAACCTCCACCTACTGCTGTGTCGCACATACCGAGGAGCAAAGCGACAAGTAATGCTCAACGGAAGTGCACGGCCGGCTCAGCTTTAAGGTGGCAATTCATTCATATGTGCCTCGGCACAAAACATGTTTTCCCCTTTTCATGCATACAGAGATGTTCTAGAGCTATCCAACATACACTCCAAATGCCCCAGCTTAGTGATGTGCTGTGACTTTTAGGATCTGAAACTAAACTTGAAGCACTAAGGCATTAATGGCAATGTGCCTCAAATCAATAAAACAAAACATCTTTTATCTCATACCTAAGATTTTACTTTTCACATTTTTTTTTGTTTACAGATTTGTCTTAATGTTGGGGTTTATAGGGTGGCAAGTGGCTCCGAGTGAGTGTGAGGTGGTAAGGGGAGTCGGAAAATGGCGGTCACGCTCTTCTAGTGTGTGGTTGCTATAATCCTGTTGCAGCCCGAGTGTGTTTATATGAAGTAAAAGTAAAATGACTTTTTTACCAATCACAGAAAATTCGGTTGCATCAGCTGTAATGCAACAACATATTTGCTTGACTCAGTGATGAAGGCCAGTTAAACACTAAAACCCCCAACAGCCTGCATATACCCTGTTGTGTAAGCCAGGCACCATCAGAAAATAATGCATTACCATCCATCATTACACACGCCATAACAACCAAATAACCAGTGCCATTAAACATTTAGCTCTTCCAAGGGATTCACGGACAGAGAGAAAGAGAGAGAGCAGGGCAGGGCAGACAGACCCACCAACATACCCACCTCGAACACGATAGGCTCCTCATGCATTCACCACCTCGACAGAGAAACAGATCGAAGACATAAAGAGCATGTGCCAACAAACAAACCTTACCGGTCCACCCCCAACCCCCCTCGGGAGCCGAGGGGAAGGAGAGAGGCCCAGAGCCAAGTCGCTCGCAAATGAGGGAGATAAATTTATTGATTTGAGATCAACATGCTGCATTACTCCTGCTCTACCAGGGGACTTGGGAAGTGGAGGGAGGTTTTAATAAGGAAGGACGTTTTTTGATACATCAGCTTTGATACAAAAACAAAAACCGGAAACAGGAATTAAGCCTTTAATCAAGATTTATCGGTGAATACACAGACTAGGGGACTTTCAGCAAGTCAAAGGGCCTCCGATAGGACCATGCAATTGGAAATCTAACTTTTTGTTTGCATGATTTGCAGCTGAGCTCCTGACAGAAGGTTGGTCTTTACGAATAAATGAGGACCAGGTAGTTCAGTGCAAAGCTCAACAGGTCTCAACGCTAGACGTCAGCCAAGTGCACAGCCCTGTGACAGCTAGTCATTAAAGCTCACAGAGTCATTCCTGACTTAGACCAAATAACGAATAGCACTTTCATCATGTCAGAATCTGCACCATGGCGTGAGCCTTTTCTTGTCGGGAAAACGTGACGGAGTTTTGCAAGAAAGAAATGTAATATAATAAAGAAACAACGTCGAAGCACATACTTAAGTGTGAAAATGGCAGACAGACGGAGCCTGGCCCCGGAATTTCTCCCATGTTTCCGCTCTGATTTTGGCCTCACGAGGAAACAAAGTGCATTTTCCCAAAATGTTAAATGTTAAATAGTTAGCAACCTAAAGCACGACATAGCAGTCGATTCAGCCTTCCAGATCAATTATAGCAGACTCATTCAATCCGGCATAGAGAAGATTTATTGATTCACGTTAGTCCCGTGGAGGCTGCAGACTCCAGTCTAGTCAGTGCTAGTGGGTTAGTTGAGCTACATTTTGTTGTAACAGGAGACAAGGAAGTCATCACACGCATTAACCCTCTTAGATGAGCAACATGGAGTGGCAGGCAAAATATTTCTATTTTTCCATCAATATTTCATCACCGGCTCAGGCCAAACAAAGCCAGGGGCTTTGGCCGTAATGGTCCCATCTGTCCATAGATCTTCAGGACATCACCATATGGATGTCCTTTGACACCAGAAAATCGGCTTCGACGTGAAGTAAAAACACACAGGATCCACGGATGTTAGCCGGCCTGGGAGGCAAACTGTAACCCGTTTTATATGCTGCTTCCTCACAGATGGTCTTTTGATGTTGCAGCGGGTGATCGGATTTCAAGAGCGGGGTTTAAAGTGGACCTCTTAGCAACTGTGTTAGGACAAATCAGCGCTGTTTGGGTGCATCAGTGACATGAATAAGTGATCTGTGACACAGTATTAATTGGGACATTAATAACATGTTTAAGAGCTGGGAAAGTTTTCTGTCTTCGGTTGGACATACTTTTGACAATCCCTAATTCCACCATAGCCGCCAAAGAGAGAGTTAAAACAGCTTCCAGCATATATGAAAAGTGCCCCTCATGCAATTTATCCAACTATAAAAGCTATAATTATAATGAATAATATATTAAAAGTAAGCCCACAATATCTTGGCCTGTAAACTGCTTGTTGTTTTTTTGAGCAGTAAGAGAGTGACCTCATCATCTTTGCCAGGACCATTAGCTTTCTGCACAAACCCCACGGGACCAGTCCATTAACCTTTACCTGCAAAGGACGGTGGCATTAAGCGAAATGTCCAGTAACAAGAACTGACAGTTTATTGAGCTGTCACTGAGTGATCTCAATACAAGCAGGAATAGAAATAACAGGAAGGTGGTAATCGTGGGAAAGAGCAGTCACGCGCCGCAAGAGATGACTCGTGATCCAAGTTTAGACTTAATGGGGCAAAAGTTTAAAATAAAAATTGGCATGCAAAATCTGTACTAAATGCATACATTTCTGAAGGGCCCAACCTGGTGCCTAAAGGCTGAAGACAAAAATGACACGCAGCCCCCCGTACAGCTCTCTGGGCTTGAGTTACACACAACCCATCGTGAAGGAAAGCCACTTTGGCCTCAAATTGGGGGTAATTAACCCTCCGTGGCCATTGTTCCTGCTTCATTGTGTTTTTAAGAGGGGGTCGGTGAACAGGGGAGACCTCTTTACACAGACCGGTAGATGAGGAGCACAGATTGAATGACCACAAAATATACTGGTGGGTAAAAGAGCGAAAACGTGCGCTTTGTTCCGGCAATTATCACCCATTCCGCCACAATTGAATATCGGAGCTGCTGTGTCAAATCCCGGCAATTACGATGTCTGGGATAGTTGTGTTTAAACTTGAATTCAGTAATTGTATCCCGTGCTGTGCTCAACTCATCATTCCCACTTGCACATCTATCTTTCATTAAAAATGATGACGATACAAAAGTATACACAAATACTAAATGACAGAAGCTTATTCAATAAAAATCAATGTTGAAAAGCAAAGATTGTGCATATGCTGGGTTTAAAGCAGTGATTTAAAAATAGGTACTGAACCTGTAAGGGCAAAGACACAAGCAACCAAATCCTAACAATAACCACCCATGTTCACATTCACACTTATGTTCAATTTCGAGACTTCAACTAACCTAACCCCCAGAATATCTTTGGACTGTGGGAGGAAGCTGGAATACCTGCAGAGAACCCACGCAGACCTGTGGAGAAAATGTTCCACACAGGAAGGCCCCCTCGCTTTTTCACCATTGTGACACACCAAGCAAATATTTTGCACCTTAAAATCAAATATCTCCACTATTTTATTTTGTTCTCCAAATCTGTGAAACGCCCGTCTCCAGCGTCTCCAGCCATCGCGTCGCCCGGGGGCCATGCGCACTTCGACACGAGAGGTCGCGGACCCTGATCCCGAACAATAGCCTCTTTTGTACAAGTGGCTGTTGGAGAGTGAAAAGGACTCGAAGGTTAGCCGACCTGGACTCCCGAGGAGACACAGTCGGACAGGAGTGTCCATTAGGGCCGGCGGTCCTGTGGCCCCTTTCCAACTTTCATGTTGCGCTATTGTTACAGCGCTCTCCCCTGAGAGGTAGACACAGTGGGTAATGAGATGTAATTGGACCAGGGTTAAGGATGATTAATTTCCTTGGTCAGGTGTCAGCCAGTTTTCGTACCTGGCCGGCTGAGTGGACAGGTAGGAAGGAGGGGAAGGTGGCTGGAATATTGAGACTTGACGGAGGCACACACATCGGAACTAAACCCCGGAGTTAAGCTCACGTGCAAAGAAAAAAAAAACGTTTTTTCGCGGTACCTATAACAAACATACACCAGCATTACATCAGGAAATATTTCCCAGGATCATATCTTCCCCTGACATAAAGCTGAAAGGTCACGATAATCCTCCCCCTCCAACCGCTGAGGCTAGATTGAGATTGATAGCTGTCCCCGTGCCTTCAACCTCCGCTTCAGCTTGACTGGCTAATCTGAATACCTCTCCATCCATCCCTTCATTCGAAACCGGGCAATTTTGGACACTGATTATCTGGCAACCTGTGTGTGCACGACAGTAAATGCAGGGGCTGTGTGGTAATTGACCAGCCAAAGACTGAGGCGCCTGCAGTGTAATTGAGCGGCTCTCGCAAGACTGAAAGGGTCCGAGGATCCCTATTGCCCATTAGGCCTGGCGGGGGGTCTCCTGAGCCTGTGGACTCTACCGTGAGGCCCACGCCGTGCCCAGCACTTCAATACAGGACTGACACCTCTCAGTGGTGACGACTGGGGGAAGAGGTCTGCGCACAGCAGCTGTCCTGCGCCCTGCGAGGGGTGATGCAATACGGCCCTTTGCGAAATGTGCGGAACTAACATCGACATACGCATCGCAAACATGTCCCCATCCCCTGCAAATGCAAAAGTCTCATATCCTAACTCGAAGGTTGGAATTCCTCTGAAGTGTTCAGGAAAAAAACTTGCGGTCACTAAATATGCAACTAAAAATGATGGAGCTCAATTGGCAGCAGAAAAAGAACAATTGTCTTGTAATTCCAACGGAAGAAATCCTGGCTCACCTAACACAGTCCTGAGATTTTAGGAAATGGTTTATAGGGGTTTATGAATTTGCCGGACTTAAATTCAATAGAATATATATTTCTCAGAAAAGCGCCAGACTGTGGAACTATAGCTACCTGCTCTTCCATATCGGCATTTTCTATATTTAAAAAAAAAGGTAATAATTAGCAACACAATACTCCCTTTGTCCTGAAAAAAGACCTTCTGCTGTTTTCCTCTGCTCCAGAAGCCTGGTATCCCCATGCTGAGCAGAAAAATATACATTTAAGGCCAATTAGTTTTCCTTCCATCCGACTTGTGCCATTTGAGCTCAGAAATGGCGTCATCACTTTCGCGCCAGTGATCAGCGAGTCACCGTGTTCAAGCTCCTGCACCGCTGCTTCAGCTGCAAATTGCAAATATGATAGTGCCCCGAGATTTTCAGGGGGCAGTGATTGTGCGGGCCCGGAGAATTAAACAAGCAGGTATTAATAAATAGGTTGTCAGCCAAAGACACGAGCTGTTAATTACGCGCTCATATCGCATGTCAGCAGGGGCTGACGTGCGTCACCACTGCAATGAAGAAAAGAGATGAACGACGGAAGGAAAAACTGAATTCACTCCACTTTATTCCGACAACAAATACTTTCAGTTCAAGGACTACAAAGAACTAGACCAATTGAGCGAGTAAAATATTTAATTATTCCGACTAAGAAGCCATATCTGTTCATGGCCAGAGTCTAATCTGCTGATATATCTAAGAGAAGAAATTCAAGTATACGGAAAAAAGGGAGGCACGAGGTCTAAACCCACTACTCCGTATGAAACAGTGCGAGAACATACGGCTGATTTGCAGGACCGCAGCAGTTACTGCTTGGTGCTGGAGATGCCCTGCAGACGATGGTGCTCCCTTAGCCTGTGGAGAAGAACATATGCCAAATAATGTACATGATGTACTGTAATTACACGGTATCATCAATGGCAAGCTTCCTGCTGTTTGGAATTAATATTAAGATGAAAAAGGCGCCGACCTGACAGCGTTGATGCGGATGAATCCAGAAGCATCCCCTGGGTTGTAGTCTCCTTGCACGTCCATGCTGGAGATAAAAGATAAGTCGGGTCAGGTGCATGGCTCAACAGCGACCCAATCATCAAATTTGAGGTTAGAGGCAAACATAGATTAAGAGCAAAGGAAACTGTTACACGTAATAGACATAAAGCGACACGAAGCCTGATCTGCCACCAGAAGAATTGGATCGCGGTTAATGGGCTCTTTTGAAATAATGTTCCCATCAATGTCCCTTTGAATCGCACTTCTTCATCATTGTTTGTCCTGAATAATGAAGAATCAATGAAATAAAAATAAATAAAAAAACACGATCACGTACGAAAGCTCACAAAAGATGCACATAACCCACTTTAAAACAATCCCATCATATCAACGGTGAGCTAAGTGTCAAGGTGATTTAGAAATCCCGTGTTTCTGTCCTCCAGTTTATCCACTTTTTTCTTTTTTTTCCCCCTGAAACAGAAGTAAATCTATAACTTGTGCCGGTGCCTGTTCGATGTTGTGTAGGCCGCCTGTTGTTGTCACCTCTCCTGGGTGTGCGTGAGTGTCGCACAAAGAGAGTCCATGCGCTGTGTAATTACAGCAGTTTCTACCTGCAGTGCTTAATACACTCCCTCCTCTCTTCTCCTTCCTGCGTCACCCCCCCCGACACCCGACGTACAGCTTGTAGTCATTCTTCAGAAGCACTTAGCAAAAGAGGAAATTGCCAACAAATGATAGGATAAACACTATAAAAAGAAAGAGCGACAACTAAATCATCAACTCAATACAAGGCACCCTACGCGGCACCTGAACACATTTGTGAGTGACTGGCTTCAAAGAATACGGCACTCTGAGTGCGTGCGTGCGTGCGTGTGTGTGTGTGTGTGTGAGCGTGTGATATTTTGTGTATTTTCTTTAAGAAACCCTGCCGTCTAATTGAGAGTGGGTCCAGCGGACAGTGAGCAGGGTGACATTTCTCTCTCAGACGGGTGCGCCGACGGCTCGCGTTACCACTGTGTTAATGACGCCGTTTACTGAAGCCCGTGGAGAGACAACAGGATGCCAGCGGGCTTTTATGCCTGGTGTGTGTGTGTGTGTGTGTTTGTCAGTGACTGTGGACAGTTTTCAACTCGTGGAAAACAAGAGTGTGCTCTCTTTTTGTGCGTCTGTGTGTGTGTGTGTGACTGCTGCTTCCAGGTGTATGAATGCCTGCTACGTATACTGTATGTAAACTATGATCAAATGACCCCCAAATATATGTCTACATACTAATAAATACAAGTATGGAACATTAGACTGTGTTCAACATTAAACACTATCCTTTCATGCTTTTTCCAGGCCTTATTTCCAAGCTGAGTTTTGTGTAAATATTAAATTAATAAGTGTAAGTCATTAAATTAAATTAGTAACGTCACATTTGTATTAGTCAGGCTCCAAGTTTCTGTATTTGCCAACTCCAACTATGAGGAGGAGTGCAGTCAAGTCAATCACAACAGACGTGGTCCAAAGTTTTGTGTGTGTGTGCGTGTGTGTGTGCGTGTGTGTGTGTGTGTGTGTGTGTGTGTGTGCGTATGTGTGTGTGTGTGTGTGTGTGTGTGGGGGGGGGGGGGGGGGGGGGGGTGAGTTTGAGACTGATGGTTTTTGTTCGGACCAGTTGTAATGAGCTCTTCTATGGGGGGGACCCGCCGTGGCCATCTGTCCGTGGCCTGAAGGACTTTGTGATGCTGCAACACTACACCTCTGCCAAACTCCCGTGACGTCCCGGCCGAGACATGTGTCCCGGGACGGTGAAGTTTTGAAGTGAGAACAAGAGCCAGTCGTCAGTGAGAGTTTCTGCCCGAGAGGTCGACGGGTCGTGATTTATCTCCAGTTTGTGTTTCGCTCAAGAATACATGTCTTATTGTTCAAACTGAGTGTCCAGAAACATTCAGAAACGTACCATATTCCTACAACAGGGAGGTTAAAGGGCTGAGCGCAGCATCACCTCTATTAAACTGTAAGCTAAGGAAGTGAAGAGCCGACTGTGAGAGGGGTGCCTCCCCGTACATGTGTCCCGGGACGGTGAAGTTTTGAAGTGAGAACAAGAGCCAGTCGTCAGTGAGAGTTTCTGCCCGAGAGGTCGACGGGTCGTGATTTATCTCCAGTTTGTGTTTCGCTCAAGAATACATGTCTTATTGTTCAAACTGAGTGTCCAGAAACATACCATATTCCTACAACAGGGAGGTTAAAGGGCTGAGCGCAGCATCACCTCTATTAAACTGTAAGCTAAGGAAGTGAAGAGCCGACTGTGAGAGGCGTGCCTCCCCGTCCCCGTCTTTGTGACATGCGTAACGACCATGAAACCCCCCCCCCCCCAGTGAAATCACCTCTCTCCTCTGGCGGAAAACGCCATTAGCAATTTTGACTCGAGGGTACAACCGGGGTGTGCGTGTGTGTGACTGAAGCAGAGACGGGGAGGCACATGGAGGGGTTTCACGTTGGTCAGCGCTGAGCCTGCCCAAAGGGCACGAGGGGTCACCCTCCTGAACAAACCCACTGTTACTGTGGCTGAGGGGGCATGGGTGCAGCGCGGGCGGGGGGGGGGGTGTGGGGGGGGGGGGGGGGGGGGGGGGGGGGGGGGGGGGGGGCTTCCCTCCAGGAACTGAGTCTGACACTTCTCTGAAGTCTTTGTGAGGAAGGGTTGGGTTTAATATATTGACGGGGAGGTCAGCGGAGAACTTGGGCAAGGGGGCGACCTAACAACGGGCTGGCTAGTGGACGTGTGGAATAGCCGACACTGAGCCCGGAGCGGCCAAACACAGTTGTCATGTGAAGACAGGCGCACACTTTGATTCACTGGCACACATGGTAACTTCTGTTTTACCAGCGCACGCACGTGCACGCACGCACCCAGACACACAAAACACAATTTAATCTTACCTGACCAACTCCTCATTATAAAGGGACTTGGGGGACTCCCGTCCCAGGATGTAGACCTGACCCTTGAAGACGGACAGCTGCACTTTGCCCTCCACGTTCTCCTGGGACTTGGCAATGCAGTGTCGCACAAATTCACACTCCGGACTGTACCAGAAACCTGTGGCAAGAAACATGATTTTAATTTGGTGAAACACAAAGGAATCGTTATGACTGCTGTGGCTCATTTGTGGCCTAATGTTGCAAAAAGAGCACCTTTTGTTGTTTTTTGCATTTATATATTTATAACTATTCAATATAATAATTATTGGACAATGGCAAAACCCAACATATGGGCAAAAAAAAAATCTCCTTTTTAAATAGGGTTCGACTGTTACTGTTCCATTTCATGAGATATGACTCTTTGTGGGCTCCGATTTAATTTCTGCTCCAGGTGAAGTTCATACACGCCTTTCTTTTCTCCCATTTTCGCAGAGCTGGCCCGTCAGCCTCTGAGCCAGATGGGCGAAGGATGTGTGTGCATACGTGCAGAGGTCAGGCACGCCCCACTCAGCAGGGGTGCTCCTCTCATCAGTGGTTGACCTCCACCTCGTCACCGGGCCATGTTCAAAGACTCAATTCTTCCCCACTTTTATTGCCTCCGATTTAGCAGTCGCACACTCAGGCCCACTTTTGGTTGCGAGTGAATGAGATTTTGTGTTAACCTTCCTAGATGCCTCGTCTTCACTGTGAGTGCCTCTGTGTCACGTTAAAATGTGAGCTTTCACGAAATATATTTTGACTATTATTGTCTGATTGATAAAATCATTTGGTCTATTTAAAATGATTTTTTTGCAAAAAATAATTTAGCATTTTTGCCAAATGACATTTTTAAATATGCCTATTTTATACGTGAATGCATTTACCTGGGAAAGATTGAATTTATTCAAATAATAAATAATCCATCAACTAGTACAGTAGCGACTGCTTTGGCAACGCCAAATGGTGCATCATCGCTAATGAAAGATAGTTTGCATAAATCGAGCCGCATTAATGCAAAGCAGATGCAGGTAGATTGTTAACATAAGCCCCGACACCAGCCATCTGTTATCTTATCTGCCGAATTATTAATGATTTAAACCTACGATGGGTTTAATCTCTGCCCTGCTTCTGAAGGTAGCACCTTTGGGCTTCTATGAGTGCGT
Source organism: Colistium nudipinnis (assembly GCA_016785305.1). Taxonomy (NCBI): domain Eukaryota; kingdom Metazoa; phylum Chordata; class Actinopteri; order Pleuronectiformes; family Rhombosoleidae; genus Colistium; species Colistium nudipinnis. The sequence goes on along the minus strand of JAFBJU010000116.1, from coordinate 344,416 downwards.
GTGTGTGTTTGCTTCCTGTCTCTGGAGGGTATAACTGAATTGGCCTAGTAGTCTGTCTCTAATGGCACTGATCCTATTATGTGGATGAAGGTGCAGGGGACTGGAGACCGAGCAGAAGGGTGGATTAAGACACCTGAGCCAAGAAAAAGCTCATGCGCCGACATGCAGACACACTTAACGTACAGGAAGATAAGTAGGCATGGTCACATCACTCTTATATAAAAGGCTTAGTGACATCTTCCAAAATAAACAACTAAAAACAGTCCACCCAGGCGATATGGGATATACAGGATTATTGTTAATACCGTAACGTTGAACAGTTAACCGTTAACATTATTATAGGCAGTGACACCCTTTGTCAGCATGTGAAAACTCAAGATTGTAATGTGTAAAAGCAACACTTGCATTTACGGGTAGCCTTACCGTTGCTAAAAATAGAAATACGACGATGTC
>JAFBJU010000116.1:319245-343951 GCA_016785305.1 Colistium nudipinnis | reverse complement strand
TTACCATTGTAGATTAGTTCTGAGAACTTGATGCCGAGTCCCTGTTTGATCCTGCGCACCTCCTTGTCCATGGTAAAGGTCTCAATGTCCAAATGAGCCTGTAGCAGGATGGTGCCTCCTGGGGTTTCATAAATCCCTAAAAACACAGGAGAAAATGAACAAAATGAATAAACATTTGCATGGGGAAAAAAAAGACTGGTTTTCGAAGGACGCTCATGCTTTACCTGCTTGTTTAATGTTTTATGTCACAAGTATTTAACGCCATGTTTCTATATGAACCTGATTTCATATAGTATGCGGCCTATTAGAGATCAGAATGATTAAAAACTTTCATCTGAAAAATGAAATAATCATGAAACGAAAATACTGAAAGAGGACATATATACGCTCTATCAATAAATACCCAAATTAAACCACAACCCGTGACATCATCCATGGCCACTCACAGGAACGCAAACTACAGGCCGGCTTTATCCGACGACAAATCAAGCACCTCTATTAGCCATCGGCCATGTGACAGACAGGCCTACACAGCGCGCACAAAACATGGATGATCCTGGCCTGGGTAAATGACAGGGTAGTGGGACCCTGCCAGCCTGGTGCCTGGACCAGGCCTTTCCCTACCCTGCAATTTACCCCCTCTGGACAGGGAGGGCGGGGTGAGGGGAGAAAAGATGAGGTAGGGTGACAGGAAAAATGAAGCTGTCACTCACATGTCAGCTGAAACAAAAAAAAACAAAAAAAAACAAAAAAAAAAAGGCGGGGGGGTGAAACTCTGCAAGACAGACCTGACAACATAATAAATAAGAAGCTTTCATCAGTTCTATTCACCTTTGTGAGAGTTTTGAAAAGAAAACGAGTGCCGTTTTCTCATCCCACACACGGTTCTTCACATTGACTGTCCGCTTTTTTTTTTTTTTTTTTCCCCTGATTCCTTACACCTTTCAGTTTGCATTGTGGTCTTGTGACTCACACATTCAGCCAAAACGTTCCATTCTCGCCGACAGCGGAGCGCAAATGGGTATCACTCCAAACGCTGCAGCTCCGCTCCTGATCTGAAAAAGGAGAAGCACTCACCAAAGTGCTCGTGGCCAAAAAAAATGGAGCTTAACTAATTGTCTAAAGCCTTGGAAAGCCACGGGCCGGTGCGGCTCGTGGCTTTTTCTTTTTTTTGATCCAGGGCCAGCGAAGGGCACGCGGGGACATTTCCCCTGGCTCCGCCATCAGATAAATAAGTTAAAACTGCCCTCCAACACAACTTGGCTTAAGTGCTCCAAAGAGAGAGCGAGCTTAACGGTGAGGAGCAACAATGAAACGGTATCTGGGTAAGCTCCGACAGTGGCGGTTTGGTTAAGCTTTAGGAGACAACACCCCCTGTGTTTTTAGTTTTTTTTTGGAGGGGGGCGGGGGGGTTAATCTTTTATACGGTTACTGCAGGTATGCTAACCATGCTGCAGGTCTGCAGGGGTTCAGGTCAGGAGTTATTTCATCCTGAGCTGATCCCCTCTGATCCCTCGGGGCGGCCTGTTAGTGGAGCATAAACAGGCGACACGTAAATAAATGCGCGCACGTATATATATATATATATATATATAAAACTTTAAATGTACAGATATGTTTATACCTTACTGTTTTATTTGAATAAAAATGTATTAAGCATTTCTGCTGTTTTTTTCCCCCTCTGCGCTTCAGCCCTGGAGTTTGACAGCGGCAGAGCCTGGACGCGGAGGAGTCTTTTTTCAGCATTAAAAGACGCGGTTATCTTCTGAACGCCTCTTGCGCGGTGCACCGTCACCCGCGCACGGGTCGGAGGCTTTGACGGCGCCGTGACAGGTGGGAAGCGTTGGTTGGGGCACACAGGCTGTCGAACGTTTTCTGGCGCCGTGACAACATTCTCGACAATCCCATTTCGATCCCCCCCCTCCGCCCACCTTGACCCCCGCACAAATAAATATGACCCAGCACAAATAAGGAAGACATGTCGGCATTCAATCCCTCCCATCATCCGTTGTGCAAACACGACTGCCACCGCCGATCGGACCGCCGCGTGCACTCGCCGGTAGTTACATTCAACCACTTGGACACCCAGTGCCCCACCTCCTCCTATGGCTTCGGTGGAGGAAAAAGCTTTGATCTTTTGTTCAGTCGAAGGGAGAGAAAAGTGGGCTTCCCATTTTCCAATTTCTACCTGCCAAGCTGCGCCACGGCCACAGTCGGTCGGCAAGTCAATTTGCCAATCATAGCACATAGTGTCGTGGGGGAAGAGGAGTGTGCGTACGCGTGTGTTTGTCCTCCTGTTCGTTCGTTCGTGTGTGTGTGTGTGTGTCTGTGCGTCACCCAAGGCCCTGTATATCAGCTGCGGTAACACGTGTAGAAACTCAACAAAGGAGCTTTGCAAGTTGCCCGTTGACACCGAAGATAAAGAGCGAAAAAATCAAAAAATCAAAACATTCCTGTGCAGCGCCACGTGCAAACATGTGATTGACTGTGTATTTGTGTTTATGCAGTCACGCGTGTGCGGAGTCCTCTCGTTCACGGGGGTTGTGTTTTCCCCGTACACGAGTCTGCATGCATAAGAGAATGGAAGTAACTTTGGTATGTGTGATACCAGGTGAACCAGAGGAAAACATTTCCTCTGAGGGAAGAGTGTGTTTGCCCATTTTAATGGAAGCGGAGCAGCAAGAGTGACACTTAAAGCACTCAAGTAAAATAACCGCAAATTACATGAAAGCCCCGGACACTGAAAGGGAAGGTTTTGAATAGACGTAAAATTAAAAAAATACTGCAAATAAGTCCCATCTCGCTGCATTTACAGTGTAGATCATTGTGTAAGTGAAGCAGCCTGTCAGATTCATTTGGCATAAATGGAAAAAAAAAAATCATAACCAAGACAGATAAAAGTCAAATATAGTCTTCAATTCCTCACCTCTGGACTTCATTCCAATGAAACGGTTCTCCACAATGTCAATCCGGCCCACGCCATGCTTTCCTCTGGGAGAAAGAAAGGGGGAGAGACACGCAAGTAAAGATAATAATAATATTAAACAACCACAAAACATGCCAGGATTAAATGCACTTGATGCCACATAAAATCTGAATATAATAACAGTGACACGAATTAACAACATTTTTAATAATTAAAAAAAAACACTTTATCCCAGGCCACAACGAGAAAAAAAAACATCCTGGATGTGGTAAACTTAACCACTGCTCCATCCACAATGGACAATCCTGTTCTGATTGAGAGGCAGCCTTATACTGGACGCCTCACATGTCACACATGTTCATTTTGAACCAAAGCTTTACAGAAACAAGCAAAAGCAATAGGAGAATGCCTACCCAATCTCATTAAGGAGTGAGAAAATCTCGAGTGGAGTGTCCTTGGATATGCTTTCCTTCACGCTGGTCACCTTGACAGGCACTCCTAAAGAAAGAAAAAAAATATTTAATTTGCGCCAACAAAAACTTCAATCTACTTTAGATGGAAAAACAGAAACAATTTAATATATGTATATTTAGGTTTTTGGAGCTGCTGGAGCTGGATATCAACTAATGGAGAATTTACTTGAATTGACAAAAAAACAAAAAAACAACGTTTATAAAACCTGCTCACAAGGGCTGATTATCTCAGTCACCGAAATCAATGGTCTTCAGATAAAAGTGAAAACCAGCACAAAAGGAGGTGGCGAGAGGGGCTAATAAATTCAAAGGGCCTGCTCACTTGAAGGCTGTGAAATCGTGGGCAGGCCTTTACCTAATTCAATTACACACGCGGCTTTGTTACCCCTGCTCTCTTAAGCACTGGGACTTCTTTTTTTTTAGCGCCGCTGAGCGTTTGTCTGTCCATGTGCGGGGGGACACTTGCAGAATCGTCACCTTCGTCCCTCCCTATGACTATGTTTCTAACACCCACACCCACACACACGCACGCACGCACACAGTTTGTCTTTATGAGAACGCCCACGCTCGCTCCACACACTTCCTCTCCCAACGCCACTTAAACCGAGTGCACATCAATCACTGTCATGGACCTGCTTATTCACAACCTTCGATGATCAACACGGGCCAAAGGTGGACGCAGTGGACAAACAGACAAATGGGGGGGCGGTGGTGTGTGTGTGCGCGAGCGCTGAGAATGGAATATATTCATTATATATATAATCTGCCTCTATTGCCTCTCAATCCGTCCGACACTCGGCCCTACCACATGTACATCCTTCAGCATGCTTGCAGTTGTCAGTCAAGCAGCTTTGAAGGCCGCTGGGCGCCTTTCAGCCGCCGTCCACTTGACACATTTTTTTGGGGGCCTTTGTTGAAGGGCCCCATTCTGGTGTCGCGGGAAATCGAGGAGGCTCCCATGGAGGAAGAAGAAAAAGTACCCCTCAGCACAGGAGAGATCAGCGTGGATGGTGCATTATTGAAATATTCCGGATACCTAATAATTAGACTAAAAGTTCAACTAAATTACGGTAGAGTCCGAACGTGGGAGTAAAGGGGCTCCGGTGTTTCGTCCCTGCTCTAGCTCTTTTTCCTCGCTCCCTCCATCATCCACTGAGGGGTCTTTTTCTTTTTCCAACGTGATCCCTTTCTTCAGTTTTTTTCGCAGCCGAACAGTGCAGACAATGGGAGCGCAGACACAGTTGTAGGAAAAATTACTGCTTTACATTTTTCCCTCTCTGTCTCTTATTCCTCACCACCGCTTTGGCATGAAAGGAGGGAGGGATGATTTTTTTTTCTTTTTCCCCCCCCCTTAAAAAGAAAAGGGGAATGGGGAACGGAGTGTTTGACGGGGGAAAAGGTTCCTGTCGTTAAATATTCTTTTTTAATCAGTGAGAAAACTTTGGTGAGAAAGGCAGGGATGAAAAGGTGGGAGGGGGAATGAAATGAAACATTCTTGTGCTGATCTTGTGCTCAGAGGGAGGAGTAGGCTCGGGCCTTTGTGTGGACAACTAAAACATCTTTTGTCATCGGGTGCTCAATAAAGGCAAAGAATATGTGTGAAAATAGAGCGCAGGCCTGGAATGAACCCGCAAGGAGCCAGACTAGGCTTTACCACTGCATGGCTCTTTTTTTACAAAAGCATACCTCATCTGGGGGCTGAAGTGACACCGGCCCTACTTGTTTCACGGTTAAACATTTTCTCTGGGGAACTGGTAAAGTGGTCTGGACATTACCTCAATGCGGAAAAACCCTGCCATGCCAATATATGTATATGTATATGTATATGTATATGTATATATATATATATATATATATATATATATATATAATCCCCGTTTGCACGGTGAGAGAAAAAAACAAAAAAAAAACACCTGTGGCAGCTTTAACTCGAATGATCTTAAACATCACCAGTTTTTCCACCAACCTCCTCTCTGAACTTCTCCCCTAATTACCATCACGGCTCATAAAGCTGTCCGTCATGTCGCTGTGATCACAGGAGCCAGTGTCTCTCCGGCAATTGATGTTTGTGATCCTCAGCCACCGCGAGTGGCCCGGGGATGAAGGGACATCTGTGCCGTTCCGCCCCAGGCGTGGATGCTTCTCGCCGTTTTCACTTTGTGCAAACACATGACACTTTCCACCCTTCAGCCCTGGCCCTCACGGCAGTATATCTAATGATTCTGGGGCCCCCCCTCGGGGCTCAGTGTATTAGCTGGACTTAATGCTTCCGGCCGGCGTGTGAGCCCCCGGGCCAAAACGTGGCAGCTTTGGACCAAGTTATGCTGCGAGAGGTTAGGGATAAGTCTGGGTGGTCAGGAATGGTGATAAAGTGCAGCCGGGTCAACACAGGAGCAGTAGCCCTGTGGCTACTACCGGCAATGTTAAGTAACACAGGGAGGCGTGGACCAGAGTGGCCACTGAGAGAGGCTGTTCAATAAATATCATACAAACTCCCCTCCAGAGTTTGTGATGTACAAAAAAGATATACTTATCAAACTGGTTTTGTAAGGTGATCAAGGGGGAGGAGAATCAATTCTGGGTATTTTTTCAATAAAAACGAAAACTTAAGTTTGAATTTAATCTCAATTCCGTAAAAAAAAAAAAAAAAAAAATCAATTCACAAATATAATAAACCATTTTCTAAACCACATTTTTTTCAAATTAAGATTGAACTCATTTAAAATGACTGAAATGAATAATTAGCATTCATTTAAAATAAAGAAAGTTTTTTTTTTTTTTGGAAAACTATATATTTTTTGAATTTACCTGAGTGATTAGCTATGTTGTCAGTTTTGAAATGAATGCAGCCTAAAAGAGGAATCTACAGCTGACACAAACCGTTTTTGAAGTCAATCTCCAGTACATCGGGGGTGTTGGGCGAGTCTTGTGGGTTCTTGGTCATCAGGTACAGGTCAGCCGGAGCAAGGGTCTGAAAGAAGAACACACACACGCTCACTTTCTCTGTATCAGACACTTTCTTCCACTTGATAAATAACCAGGACCTTCGGAGACCTCATCAAAGCGCAGTACAGCCTATGTGGAGACACTATTGTGAGAGGTGATAACGGACCACTCGAGACATGGGGGACGGAAGAAAGGAGGGGGTGATGCGTGAAAGAGGCAAAACCTGAAAATGCCATCAGGAGTGGAGTGAAGACCAAAAAAAAAAAATCAATATCCATTTTTCTCCTCTATTTGGTCTTATTTTCCCTGCAAAACCCTGCACCGCAGGGGAGGGCAGGAAAAAAAGAAAGAAGTATGCAGCGACAGGCAGAGTGGGAGAGGGCAAAAGAAAGAAATGACTCACATCCCCAAGAACACTTGACAGGTCAAAACACACCTGATACCATGAATGCCCGTCTGCAAAAAGCTCAGATTGATCCTCTGCCCTCATTTACCTCCTCTCATCTTCTCGTTTTTACAGCTTTGATTTTCGGATGGAAGTTTCGCTTTTCCATTTCACTTTCAAATGACAAATTTCCCTAAATGGGCGTCACACCACGAAGCCTTCAAGTCCTCACTTCACATCCACTACGGTTGTCCTGGGTGACATGTTTGTTTTGTTTTTTTCCCCAGTTGTTGGGAGCCAGGATTTTCAGAAAGTCATGGATGGGACCTGAGAGCAATGCCCCCCCCCCCCTCTCCGACAATTACATAGCATTAGGACAAGACGCTGGCCAATGTCTCCTGAGCTGAGGCAAATTGCAGGGGGACTATGCAAAATAACTGCTGGGTGCATTTAAATGGAAAGCTTTACCAGACACTAAATCATCGTACAATAACTAATCGGCATCCGCTCGCCGCCTGTCAGCGAGGAGAAAACGAGCGGGCGCAATCACTTTCCTTCCTTTTAACTAAACACCGAAATTGACTGCAAAGGCCGCCTGTCTTCCCTCTCCTTTATTTTCTGCCTCAGAGCCCTGAAAGATGCCAAATGAGAGTGAACGGGAGAGGGGTGAAATGACAACCCCTAAAAAGCCTTTTGATGCATACTCTGAGCAAGGGGGAAAGTCGGCCTGCATTTTAAAGACGAGCGAAAGGCCGCGTATTCTGCGGCGTCGCGTGCTGTTGTAAACTAACGGCCGCCTTTTATATCCTCGTAATGAAACAAAGTATAGCACAGCGGTGCGTGTAAGTGGGTGTTTTTTTCTCTCCCATAAAGTTGTAGGAAAACTCAACAAAGTGTCTGTACATTTCCTCTACGGGTTACCACTCATGAAACAAGTCGCTCCAGATTTAGTCTTTGGCAGCCTAAAGAGGTTTGAAATATATATATGTAAAAAAAAAAAGAAAGAAACGTGCACATTTTAATGGTACACCCCGCCTCACAAAAATGTCTACCTTATGACTTAAAAATAAAGGTATGTGTAGAGTTAAGAAATGCACACACACACTTAAACTTACAGGCGGTCGCGACTCAGGAAAATAAAGGCAAAGCAAGGGAAGGAATATGCCCGTTTCCAGTGCACAACAGATCAATGCATTTCAATTCAAACCCCCCGCAGGTGGACCTGTCCCAAAGCCGTGGCCCTGAAAGAGAGGAAAAGGTAGAGACAGACAGGGGGGGGAGGCAGGAGGTATTGGTGGGAAATGGTGCGTGAAGCGCACCATCATGTAGCACCGAGCAGCTCCTTTGGCAGTCTTCGCCTCTTCCATATTGTTGTGCTAAACGTGGCTCCATGCGGCAAAGGAGGAGGCCGACGCGTGAACTTAAAGCAAGTAAATTTCTATCTTTCCACATATTAGCTGCCTCATTGGTTTTCAATCGAAGCCAACGGGGCCCAAAAAAGAGGGGGGGAGGGGGGGTAAGGGGGGTAAGAAGGGAAGGGAAGGCAGACTCGAGAAAAAGGGCGGGGAAAAAAAAAAAAAAAAAAAAAAAAACATCTTTGGCGCAATGGGTTGGAAATGACACTTAAATCACCGTGTTCCAAATGCGTCCTGCTCTTTAAAATGCAAACACGGCAAATTGAGACGAGAACAAATGAAAAAAAAAATAAAATATATATATATGCATGTTAAAAACACCCCTCCGCCAAAACGGAGGACAACAGGCATTTGTGCAGAGCCAACGCTGTAGGGTGATGCCAAGGAAGACACGGGGAGCACCCGCTAAGTACGGTAGGTCAGACCAATCAGACCCGAGGGCAGCACGGGCACATGACAAACGCTGACCTCTCTGCTTCAAAGCACACATTCTCTTGCGCGCGCACACACACACACACACACACACACACACACACACACACACACGCGCACACACCTCCACAAGACCACTTCCTTCCCCTGCAGGCGGCCCCGCTCATCCATCTCCCGGGGCAGCCATGCGACCAGCAGAAAACAAGTTTTCATTTCCTCTAAGGTGAAGCGGAGGCTCGGCATTACGTTCCGCTTACTCCTGGTCGACACAAGCGGCGGCCCACCGGCACGGGGATCAAAGAACAGAGCCGGGGGGCCCGGGGAAGCTGCGCCGACGCAGGCCATAATTAAGAGCTAGGTGATGTTTTAATGACACAGGACGAGTGTCGGGCCGCCTGAGGGTGGATCCCGACTGCTCATGTGTGGAAGGGGACACAGAGAGAGGGAGACTGGGAAGAAATCGGAGGGACACTTAAGAATTGGCATATTGCAAACCCAATTGGATGAATGGACCACGATAAATAGAGCCAACCGTGAGGAAAAAGAGGACAAGTGAACGCCAGCTTGCAGTGCACTATATGGTTGAAATGTTCTACAATATAACATTTTGGGATGGGTCGCGATATGAAATATTTTCTGGTCAGTCAATTAGGAAAAGCCATAAATGAGATTGCAGTGACAAATCACAAAATCCAAACTCATGTCCACCCAATATAAACGAGTATTAATAAGGGACAGCCTTTAGAGTGTCATAATATCTCGAAATAAATTGGAAGTAAAAATCTCAGCGGATGACATACATGGGGGATTGGATTTGACCAACTTTAGGGAGAAAAAAAAACAGTCAGACTCGACCCTCAGTGCATGTCTTCACATCGGGGTTACCAAACGCTACCAAATAGGGGCGAGTAAAAAAAAAAAAAAAAAGAAGAAAAGTCACCAGGCCGTTTGTGCTACAGGCGACATGGTTTCGGGGCTTATCAGGGAAGGATACAGTGTTAATCGCAGGGTAACCTGAACTCCGCTGACTCTTATCTATAGGAGAACATATGAGCGACCATTTGGACATTTCCTAATCTGACTGTGTTGGGCAGAGAGGGGCCATTGTACCACAGGTGGGGGAGTCCGGGGGGCTTTGAATAGACGAGGTCCGCCCCGGGCCTTCGGGGATGTAACAGGAGGAGAGAGGGAGGCTGATGCAGAGGAGAGATACTTAGAACAAGATGACCTCTTTCAGGTGACCCTCTCGGCGGATCATAATCTGACATGTTGGTTTGAGCTTTAGAGCGGGAAATTCAATTACTTTTTTGGAAGCTTTATTTGTTATTTCAGATCAATTTGTATTCATATTGACTCCAAGCTTAAGGCATCGTTGAAAACAGCGTGTTTTAAACAAATATACTTTAGGGTATTGTCATTTTATCGAATATGATTTTTGTAAAAAAAAAAAAATGAATTTGAAATAATTAACAAAAAGGTCTATTATTTAAGCCCTTGCTGCAAGGGGTAATGTATTCATCCCTGTAACCATAAATATTTCATTGTATTTAACGCCATTCATTGATTCAGTGTTGGAGTAAACGGCCCAACACACCTCTGAAAGAAACCGGTCACACAATACAGTCATCATACATTGCGATGCTGTTGAGCCGGTTAGTCCCATTCTTTTCAAAACATTTCTCCACAGGCAGCGGAGGGGTGGGAACGAGTCGGAGAGAGAGAGAGAGAGAGGGTGAGTGAGAGAGAGAGAGGTCTGGGAGTTACAGTGGCCCTGCCCCTGCGTCTCCACTCCAGCCGCGCGGGACCCCTCGCCTCCCTGCGATACCCCTTCCATTGGGGACTCATCTGTCTGGAGCACTGTCTTTGTACTTTACTGTTACTGGTGACATTTTGGTGTCACGGTGTCACGATGAAATGGCTCCCCTCCCACGTCGCAGCCCGCGGCGGCACAGCCAGTGGAACAATAAGGAGTTGGGGCTGGAACCCAGGAGGCCCCAGCTGGGCGCAACGCCCTAACCCTTCCCCCTCCGCGGCTCCCATGAAATCGGGAATTAGTCGAAGCGTTGCTGACGACAAGTCAGTGTCTGTGTGTCCCGGGCTATTCCCAGGGCCCGGCGAAGACCCGGGGTAAGGAGAGACACAGAAACAGACACAGCGAGCGAAGGGATGGGAGCTTCGGGGGTCACTGGGGGCAACCTGTACGCACTGCTTTGACCTGTGACCTCAGCAGAGATCAAACTCGGTCCCACCCATGGCACTGTGGGAGAGTGAATCATCTCTTGTGGGTCTGGCATGGGTCAGTGGAGGGGACAGTTGGCTTACTGCCATGTTATTTTTGCGGCCACTCCGAAAATATGTAATATTTTCTTCTGTCTGCTGCTGTTGCTGATGAAACCGCAGCAAGTACTGCATGTTTTGGGGGGAAGGACATTATTCAAGCTAATAAGTGGTGATCTATACCAATTTAAATGTATTTCTGTTTAGGTTACCAAATTATGCCAACATATAAGATTGCCTCTTGACCTTCATGGCTGAGAACCTTCAGACCTGGTCTCTGATTGTTCTATTCAGTTTAGTGATCAAGACGACACTGACCGCCCAGATGTTGGCATCCAATCACAAGAAATGAGAGCCTTCAAGGGAACATTTTCTTTCCGTTTGTACAAATGTGATACACGTCTCCAGGTCAGATTCACTTTTAAATACTGGTGCCAGTGAAGACCATGACTAAAATACTCAGAGTTAAGCCCATATTGTCAGTGAACACACTGAAAGGATTTGAGAAATAAACGTTTTCTCGTATTTACCCAGTTATTGTATATAGCAGTGTTCATTGCATGTAATGTAGAAAGAAAATAAAAATTGCGGGGCTCCCTAATTAAAATAAAAAATAAAAAAATGTGTTCCTATGGAACTAGTCTTACCTTGGGATTCTCCAGGATGCCGGATTCGTAGCTGTTTAAAGAAACCAGAGTTACCATCATTCCGACTGAAGATGAAAAGAATACCAATGACATAGAACTGTAGGTGTATTAGCTCTACCGAACCTTATATGCATTAAGTTGGCGTCCATGCTCCAGGGTGCCCGAGGAGTCACAGGCACGGGGATGCCATTTTTCTACGGTGGGACAGAGAGAGTAGGCGGTCATGATGCATTCTGTGTCTGCAATCTCAGGTCAACACGTCAAAAAAAGAAAAGTCAAAGCAGCTGGTTTATAACTGCTTCTCTCCATTGATTTTTTTCTAACGCACCATGACCGCCCTCTAGTGGGCAAATCTCATCTCGACAGCCATCCTGAGAGGAACAAGCGAACTAACGCACAAGAAGAATGTGTGTGGTCTGGAGAAGAAAATAAATATGTGACAGGCAAATTAACCATTAACAAATGAGTGTGAAATTCAATTACGGCAAGAGAGCAGGGACGTAATAATAGAATATATTGCAATCTTCTCTATAGCCAACTAAATGTAGTACAAAATGGTGCATTGATTTCATGTGATTGTTCTTTTGTCAACACATATAGAAAAGAGAACACTATATCGATCTCTGAAGAGAAATAAGGTGCGACAGCAGCACAGTGTTTACAAAAAAAGAGAAATGTCTCAAAAGAGCAATTAGGTGAAACTTAACCATAAATCTAAATCAAATTGAAGGGTGTGCATATATATACACAGTCAATATTAAAGTACGCAAGTGTATTCATTGATTGGAAGGAACATCTATAACAGCTGTGATATAATGCAAGTGTCCGTATTTTTGGACATTGATGAAATGGTAAATCGGTCACTCCGAATATTTTAAATACATCAGGGTCCACACAAACTAAATTGCACGACATTTGTGGCTCCACATTACCCCACTGACGCCCATTACCTGCGCATACTCCATCAGGTCTATTCTCCCCCGGAAGCGGTCGTAGAACTCGTGGATCCTCCACGGCGCGATGATCTGAACGGTGACAACACAGGGAGTTGAGCAGGGTGCGTCGTCCGAACTGCTGCGGCATTAACGACACAGTTACCTGAGACAAAAGCCACCAGACAACAAACTCACCTTAACCTCAGGGTAGAGAGCGTAGCAGGTGAGCTCAAAACGGACCTGGTCGTTGCCCTGTAAAACACACAGCGGAGATCACGAGTTAAGGGCCGACTTCACAGTAAGGGTTTAGAACCGGAGTTATGGGACATTTGACTAATTTTACAGGAGAGCCAAACAAAAAAGAAAATCACCATACTTTGCAGTTTTAATGTGAAGATGATTCTTTATAAAGCCAAACATACTTTGATGAATACATATACTTAAAGAACAATTCTAGGGCGACAATACTCGGAACAATACTAAGTTTTCTAAAAAAATAAATAAAATTAATTTAACGTGGGGAAAAGTCACACGCCATTTTCTGGAACCAACCAATTTATTAATTTCAAATATTTAAGAAATGGGCGTGTCGGGTTAAACAACGAAAAAAGCCTGGTATTAATGAGCTTCTTGTTTATTTAGACCAAACATGGTTTTAGGCAAAACTGCCACAATCGAAAAAAGAACATTGGGATGTGAAATATGACAATATTGGTATTGATACAGATCATGTAGGTCTCACATGGATCTCTTTGATTAGATCCTAACCCCTCTGGTTCTAGTCCCTCGACAGAGATGTTTCCAATGGTGAAATATTTTTCCCCACGTAGTGCCACATCTCTTTTTCCCCCCTCATGTCAAAGGTCAGACTGAAATTGAATCAAAGTTACAGCTAAATCCGCTTACGAGGTGGTGTCTGTCTCCATCTACTGGCAAAATACTTCCTCAATTGATTCTCCGGTTACAAGGAACTGAGAGATGTCAAACAATAATAGATATTACGTTATACCAAAAACAATCACTTATTATATTATTTCTTGGGAATTAAATCACACTTGAATCTACGATTGTCGGTTTAAATGAGCCGTATAATGTTCCTTTCAGGACCTTGATACCACACAGGCTAATTAGGTGATTTAGTTGCTTCCTCTTATTTTAGAATAAAAACAACTACTCTTGCTATTTTTACTGTAGAGCCTCAGGCCCTCTCAGAGTGGCGCACGAGACTGCAGATTCTTTTGTTTCGAAAGACAAAGGCGGGTCATTGAACTCAGTCTCCCAGGGTGCTTCCCCCTTTCACAATGTGCACCTGGACCCCACCACCAGCTACCACCGCGCGTGCCCTACGACCTGTTGTGTGCAGACTGCAGCACATGAACCTTCGACAGATCTGTTAAATCTAAAAACTAAATCCATCCAGTGTGCACTGTTGCTCTCTGTGTACACCTAGATTAGACAATGTTTGTTTTATTTTATCATCTGTTCAATAAATTAATACATAATTTCTTAATATATACTTGCCGTCTATACAGTCTGTATCATTTTATACGAGAGGCAACATTGCCCCCACTCTACTCTGCCAATGCATGGGAAACGTCAAGGTTATTCAGGGAATGGACACAGTTCAAATAGTTTTAAATCAGAGAGGGGAGAAATGTGTCCAGGGAAAGTGGACTTCTGATCTACTGCGGCACTCTGGTTAAAAAAGGTTAATTTATAACCCAGATAATGCCTAATTCCTAATGATCAGACGATGGACAGTTCCTTGTTTAGAAAAAAACAACAAACCCTGGATAATCGGGCACAATGCATGTAACTGCAATGTCCAGGGCAGAATAGTACTAGTACTGCAAAGATGACTTTGAAATAATATATGGAGAAAAACACAAGTATATCAAGGCCACGTTCATAACCAATGAAAGATCCGTGGTCATTCTCCTTACCTTTCCTGTGGCACCATGGGAGACAAACTGGGCGCCCTCCCTGCGTGCAATTTCCACCAGACGGCGGGCGATGCAGGGCCGAGCTATCGCCGTGCCCAGGAGATACCGGTCCTCATACAAGCCGTTGGCCTGCACCCCGGGCCAGATGAAGTCCTCCACAAACTGTGTACGCAGGTCGTCGATGAAAACCTGCACGGGAGCAGAAGACGGCACACAGAACCGCTCTTTTTGGTGAATCTTCAGCTCATTGCATCTATGCACCATATCTATGCAAAAAAAAATGATCAATTATCCCCAAAAAGCAAGTATCTGTCACGCACCTCAGTTGTTTTAATGAATAACCGTATTCATGGGCGCATTCACTTGGATTGCTCACCTGTCCGGATTGTCAACCATGCAACTCACCATGCCGTCTTTTAATCATGTTCCAACTTGTACCCTTCTCCGTACACTCAAACTCTTCCATTGCAATATATTTCAATCACAGTTCACCCCACGTCTCTCACCTTCGTTGCCCCGAGTTTTTCTGCCTTTTTCCGAGCAGCTTCGAAATCTTCATCTTGCCCGACGTTGGCCTGGAAGCGCACACGCACGCGCCCACACGCGCACACGCACGCACACGCGCACACACAGGGAATTGCTAAATCAAATTGACGCCCAGAGCTGTGCACTTCATTTCATTTCACCTGGTTCAGATCTCCCGTGGAGAAGACACACACACACACACACACACACACACACACACACACACACACACACACACACACACACACACACACACACACACACACACACACACAATGGCCCAGGCCTGTTAAGTGTTCTTTCTGACAATCCCCCATCTTGTTATTCAGATCACGTCGCTTGAGGAGACGCAACAACCTCCTCACAGCTGAAGGCAACCATGAACACCACTTAAAGGCTGAACGAGCGGCCTGTGCTCCAGAGCTGGACACTAAATAAGGGAATATTTCAAATTTGCACAAAAAATCATGATATTGATCTAGTAAATAGCGTTGTTATATGTATAGATGACCTAATCTGCAATTCATGACATTGCAGCTGGTCTTTGTCTTTTTTGTTAAATGTGAATTAGAATGGCAAACCGTATCCATTAATTAATCAATGTTCAAGCCGGCACACCCAGCAAATACTTGTATATGAAAACATTCCGTCATGTGTCTGTAGCCAAATGCCGGCTTGCAAACTTAGTTGAAGTTCAAAGAAGTGCATCGCTCCATAGGTGCTTCGTGAACACAATGCGCCTGCCGGTCTACACTCCTTTGCTCTAGCGCCAGAGTCAGAGCTAAAAAAGCATGCCATGTGAACTATAGACCCCCCCCCCACAAAAAAAAAACTACTGACTGAAAGGTTTGGAGACAAGCAAATGTGCCTGATGTGCACTTCTGAAGTGCCCCCGGGCCGAAGAGTAAATCCAGCTATGTGCAGTGGCTCTATTGAGATAAATACTGTGCGTGTGCATCGGCATGAAGCTGCATCAGCTGCCTGTGAACTATGAATTGTAAAAAGACAGGCGATGCACAAAAAGCAGCTGGTTATTGACACAAACTAAGACACCTGTTGCGTTCACACGCACGCACGCACGCACGCACGCACGCACACACACACACAAACACACACACAAAGAAACCTTACCAGGAAAGCGATGACATCGTAGCCTTGCTCCTTCAGCCAGACCAGAATACAGGACGTGTCCAGTCCACCGCTGTAGGCCAGAACCACTGTTCCTTTGGACATGATGAGGGCTGGGCTGTTCAACAGGTGCACACACACACACACACACACACACACACACACATACACACACAAACACACACACACACACACACACGGGTTAGCAGAGACGAGACAGCACGGGGCTGAATCAGTTACTATAACCCAGCAGGGGAGGAGATTGCAATGTATAACCCGAGAGTACCTGGAAGTCATAAAACAACCTTCTGTAATTTGATGCAACCACACGTGACAACGTCAGATGGATGTACATTGGGTTATAATAAAAAAAAATTACATCTCCACTTATTTTAGGAGCGCCCCAGCTCCAGGACCTCAGAGTCTGAGGCGGCAGATCATGTATCCTTTGATCGAGAGAAAAAAAAAATCACTTCTTTTTGATTTATCGAAAAACATTTAGCCATCTGAGAGGGTGTGCCGCTTACATGTCCGTATGGACAGAGGGCAGGATGAAACGAGCACATTTAGGATCACGTGGGAAGCCTCGCTTGTAGATTTTGCTTTGACAGCTCGGAGAAGAGAATGAATTGAGGCTATGGCAGCAAACATTTATCAAGTGGAGCGCCTATGGTTTGCGTGTTTTGGAACAGGATGACATCCCACATTGTGCAAATGAAAATGAACAGCCAAAAGTTTTGACACGCGACATGACATACTTCGTCATCCCCACTTCCCACTGATCACTCCATCCCATGTTTTCCTTGTCACACTCGCGCAGAAATTAAATTTAGCAAAAAGGAAAAACGCCAAACTTAGATAGAATGGCACGCAACAACTACACAGTGGGTTTCTGTGTTTTGTGTTGAAACCTGCACAGCGTGATCATCACGGAATGCGGCGAATGAGGAGGAGGATAATGGTGACACATTCCCGCGTGGTTTCCTCACACCCCCAGCCTGTAAGTGGAACTTAAGCGAAATCGATGCGAATGTGATTGAGCAGCGGAACCTAACACAAGTGTGGTGTACGTGTATGTGTGTGTGTCTGTGTGTGTATGTGTGATGCGTGTCGCACTCACTTACCAGACGCTGATGGATGCACGATGATGTTGCGACGTGAGTGTCGGAGAAGAAAGTGGTGGCGGGGGCTGGGTGTGCAGAAGCTAAGAACTGACTGACTGCCCCCCCCCCACGTGGCGTCACCTACGTCACTCACGTCGCGCACACGCCCCAGGCTTCTGCACACACCCCAAACTCCGTAATGCGTCTGTGTAAGCGCTTCAGCATCAGGCGGCTGTGTCCACACAGCAACACGTTGGATGGTGGTGAGGATGATGATGATGCCATGCGGGAAATCTGCCTGCTCCTTTAAGCGCCAATAGGTGACACATTCCCGCGTGGTTTCCTCACACCCCCAGCCTGTAAGTGGAACTTAAGCGAAATCGATGCGAATGTGATTGAGCAGCGGAACCTAACACAAGTGTGGTGTACGTGTATGTGTGTGTGTCTGTGTGTGTATGTGTGATGCGTGTCGCACTCACTTACCAGACGCTGATGGATGCACGATGATGTTGCGACGTGAGTGTCGGAGAAGAAAGTGGTGGCGGGGGCTGGGTGTCCAGCCCCCCCCCCCACGTGGCGTCACCTACGTCACTCACGTCGCGCACACGCCCCAGGCTTCTGCACACACCCCAAACTCCGCCCCTGTGGGGGGCCCTCTCAAAGCATCCATGGATTATCAGCCAAATGGCCCAGAGACAGAGGAAGTGTCACCACAAGCAAACAGTGCCTCACACATGAGACAAGACCAACACAATTAACCATAGCTTCAAAAGACACAAATGTCGGCGGATGCGCACAAATGAATTGTAAAAACGTGGCTGAGAGTGATGCAACGTTCCAACGCTGTTAACTTGTACCGCAGCCGCCCATCAGAGGTCAGTGTTTCGTCATAGTCTGACCCAAATTAAATCAGTGCAGGATCATTCAGGCATTGGCCCAATAAAGCATGTTTGTGCTGTTTTCTTGATTTTTTTTTTACAGTTTCCGAGAATGTAATCAGTCCCCACGAAGTCTACATGTATACAATGCTCTAGGTGTCTCTATTTTTGTGCTTTATTATTTGAAAAATTCACATTTATTTGAGAAACTACGAATGGCCTTCCAACTCCGAGAGCATGTTTAAGAGGTAAAAACCTTGACGGAGACGGTGACTTTATATTTTCTTTATTTTTTTCGCCATGAACTTCCAAAAAAAAATACAAATAAATCAAACAAATGATCAAAAATACAATATAAACTTCTGAAAATCAATACACTGAATATTTTTTGTATTTTTTTTTTCTTTACACAGGGCAAAAAAAACACTTAGGTTCAGGTGACATGTGACACTGCTTAGTCCTCTTTGCTTTTTTCACAAATGTTGACCCCTCCCCTCCCACTACTATCCCTGACCACATACAGTTCACTAGTTAGGCATTTGCCAAAGACGTACAGTACAAAGTGCCCAATAACAAGTCCTGGAGCTAACGACTGTGTTGAAATGTTCAATCAAGCACGACTGCAATCCACCACTATGCAATGTACACGCCCCCCCCAGCCCCCGGATTCAGCTCCTCATGAACATCGGTTGAAACTGAAGATGCACAGATGTATTAAATCGATATGATATCAAGGGTAAAAATAAAGAGGGGGAAATGAAACCTGAAGTCAACGTGAGATGCTGTCAAGCGAGTGAAAAGACACTCTAAGGTCAAGCGACACAAAGAGGTCAGCATCTGTGGGGAGAAACCAAACTGCTGTACCCTCTCCGCTAAGGCAATGTTATTGAGAAAATATGAAAATGAACCTATGAACATATGGCGCAACACCCATAACATACAATACAGTATATCCATTTACCTCCTGAACACTTTTAGAACTTTGATTTACATTGACTTTTCATGGGTTGAAAAAAATAAAATAAAAATACTGCATTCAACTAAGGCAAATTAGAAAAAAAAACAACGTAGGGTGGTGTTTGTGAATTTGACCAAATAAAAAAATAAGGAAGGAAGAAAAAGTGTACCCTGTTGGGGGGGAATGGGGGAACTGGAGGAGAGGGAAGGTCTTTGCGTGTCCCGGTCGTCGGGGGAAGTTAGCGGTGCCGGGCAATGCTTCTATCTCATCCCGCTTCGCCTACCACTCTTTCTTTTTCTCGTCCATGGACACTCCGCCGGGCCCGAGGGCCACCACCAACAGGAGGCCGCCGATGACGGAGGTGGTCTGGAAGAAGTCGTACTTGAGGAAGTCGTGCATGGGCTTGTAGGTGGGGATGGTCCAGAAGGCGTTGAAGTAGAAATTGATGGCCAGGAGCCACACCACGAGGGTCAACGCCGCCAGCTTGGTTTTGAAGCCGATGGCCACCAGGATGATGAGGGCGGTGCCCACCATGTTCTGCAGGATCTGCAGAGAACGAGTGGAAAGGGCAAACATTAGTCAACAAGATGAACCCACTGCACGTGGTCATCAGTACACTTGATTAATAAACGAGAACATTGAAAAATCTCAATGCAATGTTGTCGGCACTCACAGAGAAGAAGTTGGAGTCAAAGTGCAGCAGAGTCATGAACATGAGCACGAGCAGCACGCGGCCGCCCAGCTGCATGTACTGCTTCGGCGAGCTCTCGCCCATGGAGGGGACCCCGGCAAACATGCTCTTCCCTTCCGAACGGGACTCGGCCAGCAGCAAGAGCAGGCCACCACCGAGGGCGAGGTTTCTGGGAGAGGAGAGAACGGTGCATGTTGGAAAGGCAATGTAGCACAAAGCAGAACAATACCTGGTGAAAACTTGTGGTGTGACTGTAGTCCCGGGCTAGATGATTTGGTATTCATCCAAACATATGACGCGAAGCAGAATATTCCAACAGACAGAATTTATAGTCGTTTACCCAGGGCATTCCCCGACTAAAACCCGAGCGACACGTACCTCATCAAAAACTTAAGGTCCCATAAAATGCTGTATGCAACAGTCTGGTAGGGGGAAAAAAAGACAACATATTCCAGATTAGACACAATCACATATGGCTGTGCATGTTTATATGAAAATGTGTTCATAATGTCATTATTTTTTACCTGTAGCGCTATGATGCCAAATAATCCAAAGCAGGCATACTGTACAAAATTTCTACTGAGGATGAGGACACAACCACCTGTTAGGACACACAATGAAACCAAATACAATAAGTTATGTCTATCTCACTATTTCAGATAATAACTGCTCAAAATGAAATTATCTCTTTTGATGGCATATCTCATTTTATAGCCAAAATTTAAGAATAAAATAATAAAATATAGGTATAATTTCACCCACTCCTCTTATTGTGGGTATGATAATCTCCCAGGAACACTAAGAAAGGTCGTACACGCAACTCATTTCCGGCCCTGACCGTAACACCGTCACTCACCCAGCTGTCCCAAGAGGTTAAGCAGCACAAAGCACGTGGCCAGGAAGTAGCCACAGCTCCAGGTCGCCTCGATGTAGTCCCTCTGCTCATTCCACTGGAACCACATGCGGATGCCGTCCTCCAAGAAGGTGCTGATGAGACACAGGCGTGCCAAGTGGGGCAGATACTGTTTGGTCACCCGCAAGAACTGCAAAACAGAAGAAAAACACGGAGGATGAGTTCTGAGCCGGGAAAAATAAAAGAGCATGTGACGACTACAGAAGAAAGGATGAGGGAACCACATTGTGTTCATGGTGTTACTTAATACAGCAAAGGTGTGTAAACCACATAAACTGGGTCACCAACACGTCATGTAACTAAAGTTCCACAAATGACACCTCTCCTGAAACTCAATAATACACCTACTGCGACTAATTATTGTTATTTACGGTTTCAATTACAGTGATGGGGATTGAACCCACTCGTCATTTCAATTCCGCTTTCATGCTGAGTGGATGTGGGAGCAACAGTCATTTAAAATAAGGAATTGCTGCTTTTGACAGACCACAATCCCTAAGAGGCCCAGTGGGAAAAAAAAGCCTTTTGGATTCCTTGGGGAGTAAAGGAGGCGTTGTACAATAGTACCTGGAGTTCTTATAGTTAGTTATGATGCAAACTATGGAGCAAGTTTTTTCACTGCTTTACAGTAAATGCAAATAAGTGCAACCTGTCAAGCTTGTTTAGTTCTCATCATCTATCACACAAGGGCCCATACTAATATTGCAAAATTGTAGCACAGGTTATTTCAATAATTTGATTAAATAAAGCCTTTACTTTTTAAACAGCAAAACCAAACAATCATTTAATTGTGTAAGAGGTACGTGTGTTACTAAATCCTAAATCCAAGACCATAAATGGTATAAGCTCTCGAGTATGCATGTTGAAATATACAAAAAAAAAAGAAAAGAAAATGTAGGCTAGACAAGGGCTTCTATGCTAATACTAATAAGTGGAACTTTACATAACATCCTGATGCAACAGATTTCAAAAGAGTAATGGGTCAGGACATGTGGCGTCTGTGCCTCCATGTTGCAACCCCCCCCCCCCCCCCCCCCCCTCCATGTTGCAACCCCCCCCCCCCCTCAAAAAGGGCCCTGTGAGGTGGAGCATGATGATTGGTTGAACAATGTGAATTAAAAACAATGAACCAGCTTTTTGTTCTTATCACAGAGGACTCATGAAGTGATTCTCAGTAACTTGAGTGACACAGTAGAGGAGCGTTGACCTGGTCCCCCCCCCCGCCCCCCACTCCCCGCCTCCTCGGCAGTCCACATCAGCACAGCCAGGCCTGGGCGGCCTATCAGCGTCTACCGACTCCCACTACCACGGCTGAGCGGGACGTGAATGGACCAACGGAGGACCAATCTGAACAGGCCCCAGGTTACAGCAACGGCCTGGAACTAGACGAAATGTGTGGCTTAAAGTGTGTGTGTATGTAACGCGTTTGCTCAGGACCCATTTGTCTGACGTGTGTTCTCAAAACTGGCTGCAAAGAAGTTTGCACAGAGCAATCACACCAAGTGCTGGAGTTTCCTAATTTGTGTCACTTAACAAATGCATGACACGCAGCACTCGTGAGAGAAGGGTCTAAACCAATCGGATTCGAGTGCATGAGGAAGTTGAGCTTTTACTGTCATACAGGTCAAGTTTTATCCAACACAACTGATATACACACACATGCACACAACTGCCCAGGTTTGATACTTCAATTGAGTGTTATCCTCCAGCAGAGCCTAGCCTACATACGGCACAAATAACTACAGCCAAGACGCATTTAATGAACCAGAACACTTTCTAAAGGCATTCATATGGTGGAGCACATTAAACGGAATCTGTGAAGTTTTTCCCCGTGGTTACGTTTGACCTGAAATCCAATCTTGACATCCCAGCTCACTTCTCACAGAGGCACACAAAGACACACACGCAGGATGATCAACAACTGTGGTGTGTGGGTGCGCGCGAGAGAGTGAGTGAGTGAGTGAGTGAGTGAGAGATGATGAAGGAAAAGTTCAGGTCCAGATCTTGGAGTGTTCTGGTTGATGGAGCAGCTGTGTCAAGGCCACATGCAGAAAAAGAATTAGACCCACTTCAACCCAAAGCCATCAGCAAATACACAATCCGACCAGGTGGCAACGCAAGCCAGCCAGCTAACCTGATGTCCACCGGTTAACCAAGTCTTAGTGCAACTAGTCAACTACAGGTTGATACGCTGGTTAACAGTTTCACTTTACCTTGGTGGAATGACACGTTTCATACGTGTGTCTGATTACAGATGATAGGAACTGACAACTCAACCGTTTGTTCGGGAGAGTTTAAAACACGAGTAAATGAGCTGCTGGTGCTGGTGCTTCGGTGGAGCCGACAGGAGAGGGTGGGTCCGCGGGGATCACCGTGAGATGCTTACAGGAGCGCGAGCCTACTTCATTCCCAGGCAGGAAAACTAGTTAGCGGCTAGCATGCTAGCGGCGGCTAGCATGCGAGCTGAGCGTGAAGTTACCTGATCCGCCACGTCTTCGGCTGTGTTCATGAGATCCTCTTGCCCCATGATGCTGCTGGGATATTGCGGCTTTCTTGTTTAAAGGGTGAAGGCTCGTCTCCGCGCAGTGTCAGTGTGTCAGGATAGTCCGCTTCCCCCCTGTGAACGGCTAACTTACTGGAAGGATTTCCCGATCACCCGAACGCAGAGAAAGGCCGCCTCCGCCCCACAATGCCCCGCGATTAGACGAGCCGACGGAGCCCCCCTACATGGTACTGCAACCGCTGCATGCCACGTATACCGATCCGTCCCGGAGAGCCGCGGCGACACACGCGGCTGTTTACGCCCTGCACGCATGTAAACAATCACCGAGCTGCACCTTCACTCCATCACACTATAGTTATGGCATCAACAAACTTTGAGAATACGTATAAATCGAATAGATGGACACTTCCGATTATTAGATACAGATGGTTTCACAGTCTGTCCTCTTCTTTTGTATGATTAAACTGTAAATCCATCAATAAAAAATACAAGTTGTAAGAATCCGATTACAATAGTGGCTGATTAATTAAATCTAATGAATGTATTATTATTTTGTTTTATTATTCTTTTTTTTTAGAAAGGCAAGATCATTTGGATGTCTATTGCAAAGGAACCCGATAAGAAGATGATAAGGGAATGTATTTGTAATTCAAAAAAAATCTATATACATTTTATTTGGCTGATGCTTTTGTCCAAAGCTTACAATAAGTGCATTCAAACCAAAAATATTATAAACTCAGACCCACACCTTGTGGGCAACAAGATACAGTACTATACATTTAAATACTGATACATTCATTTAAATAAAACCAAAAAAGAGCAAAAGTGCTTGATACCCTTATCATTTCACTTAATGGAAAATTCATGATATCAATGATCATTATCATGCTGAATATGTTGTTGAAAGGATCAGGACACATCTCATTTCCGCCAGAAATTGCAAAACAAAACTTTAAATAAAAACTTGACGTGACTCTTATTGCGAACATTTAACATAACAACACACTATTTATTGATGAATCTTGTAATCCGAGAATGTCCCTGCAGCTGCGTGCAGGAAGTCCTCATGCAGCACAGTTGGAGACAACTTTTGAAATTTTAACTTTGACCCTACGTAGTGCTTTACCAGAGAATCCACCCTTTTATTTGGCCGCGCTATTAATCTCGTAATTTCACCGAAAGACCTCATCATTAGAAACAAGTTGGGGGTTATGCATTTTATCTTGTAGTCAGATAGCGTATCATGCCATAGCGAATTCGCGGTAATGCAGACTGAGTTTACACTGTAGAAACGTCCAGTCTCTAAAACAAGGAGATATAAACTATTAACGCGATTACCTGCCCAACCTAATCAAACACAACAGCAGTCTCAGTCATGGTGACGACATTAAAAACAATGTGCAATTATAACCCCCTCCCACTCCGTGCGCTTGGCACGCATGGGATGCGAGCAGTGGCTAGATCGCTTCCTGGTACAAATGCGGTTTGCTAGCTCTGACCATCCAATCAAAGGCCGTGAAAATGCTGTCGCTACTCTAGTGACCCAGCGTCCTAGTGTCGCCTTCTCGAAATCCGATTGGTCAAAGCAACAGTTGGTATTGCCATTCATTTTAGGCTACCGGCTTTTT
>JAFBJU010000116.1:200010-319214 GCA_016785305.1 Colistium nudipinnis | reverse complement strand
TATATATACTGTATATATAAACTGTAAGTCAGTAATTCTCATATTTAGGTCAGCAGAGAAGGCTCTGCTGGCCTTGTCGGCCCCAATTGAAACTGTTCTTAGGTAAACAGCATCAGCACATGAACATTAACACTATTACACAAGAAGCTTCTGAAGTGTAAACTGTGCATGAGTTTTTTTTTTTTGCAGAAACATGGCAATGCCGTGGGAGATCAGTTCACTTGATTGAGGTACTGAAAGAACTTATCTTCAACATTGACAGCTGCTCAATAGTCAATATGAAAGTCTTATATTTTTATCTTTCAAATGTAGCTGCAAATCTTGTAGGGAGAAATGCATATACTCTCTAAGCCTATATTATGAAACAAATAATGTAAGAAAAAAACGACACAGACAATGTTGGCAAGTCCAATAGAAGCTGTATTCTTTTTTTGCCAGCGTTGCTGCTTTTGAACCAGAAAACACCACATATCCAGTCCAAAAGATCCATAATCTGTCATGAACACACTTTCCATGTTATGTAAACCTTTGCAAGACCACAATTAGATTAATAAACGTTTTGTGGATCAGCAGAACGTTTTGTTGTGGCATAGTGCTGCTGGCTCTTACAAAGGAATGCTACACCCTGCAGGTTGGAAGGGCAGCTGCTTGGACAAGATAAATGCCAGTTATAAAATACTATACATTTATGGTTTTATAAATCACTTTCCACCTTGCATTTTCCCTTGTTTCTTACGCCCTGATTTCCAATGCTTATTTCTAAACTTCTTCTGAAAACCACCGCCCTGTAAGTCAAAAATTCTGATGTTTAGGTCAGCAGAGAAGGCCTTGCTGGCCTTGTCGGCCCCAATCGAAACTGTTCCTGCATCTGCAGCGTGCAGAATGTCCTCGTCCATCACATTTGGACACGGTATAATATAAAAACAAAAAATGTACTCTTGCACCATGATTTCACCAAGTAATTATCCTTTACAAACATAACGATGCTCTTAAGTTGCAATATTTTGATGTCAGGGATTTAATAATGATTCACTCTGCTCCCCAATAATTTAAACCCATCCAACACTGGGTATGACAAAATAACTGTCAAATCTGAGGTGGACATGCTGCCGCTGGGCCTCTGGTTTTTATTGAACAACTTCCATCAGCTTGACATTCCTACTTGCTGCCGTGGCCTCCTCATAAAAGTTCCCTGAGGTTTTCTCACAACATGACTCAAATTTGGAAAACTGGAAGGACGGCATTGAAACGCATTATTATTTGTTGTAACAAGTTACATGTGAAGGGACCCATGATGGAGGGATGAGGGGATCTACAGCTTACAGGTGGCTTGTAATCATTAAACATTTTGAAGACAGTATGTACACTTAAAAATAGGTAGACTCCCTGTTTGCCAAGCAGCGACACAACACCATAGCCGTAACTAATCATAGGTAAACAGCATCAGCACATGAACATTAACACTATTAAACAAGAAGCTTCTGAAGTGTAAACTGTGCGTGAGGATTTTTTTGCAGAAACATGGCAATGCCGTGGGAGATCAGTTCACTGATTGAGGTACTGAGAGAACTTATCTTCAACAATGACAGCTCCTCAATAGTCAATATGAAAGTCTTATATTTTTATGGTCCAAATGTAGCTGCAAATCTTGTAGGGAGAAATGCATATACTCTCTAAGCCTATATTATGAAACAAACAATGTCAGAAAAAAAAGACACAGACAATGTTGGCAAGTCCAATAGAAGCTGTATTCTTTTTCTGCCAGCGTTGCTGCTTTTGAACCAGAAAACACCACATATCCAGTCCAAAAGATCTGCAAATCTTGTAGGGAGAAATGCATATACTCTCTAAGCCTATATTATGAAACAAACAATGTCAGAAAAAAAAGACACAGACAATGTTGGCAAGTCCAATAGAAGCTGTATTCTTTTTCTGCCAGCGTTGCTGCTTTGGAACCAGAAAACACCACATATCCAGTCCAAAAGATCCGTAATCTGTCATGAACACACTTTGCATGTTATGTAAACCTTTGCAAGACCACAATTAGATTAATAAACTTTTTGTGGATCAGCAAAACGTTTTGTTGTAGCATAGTGCTGCTGGCTCCTACAAAGGAATGCTACACCCTGCAGGTTGGAAGGGCAGCTGCCTGGACAAAATAAATGCCAGTTATAAAATACTATACATTTATGGTTTTATAAATCACTTTCCACCTTGCATTTTCCCTTGTTTCTTACGCCCTGATTTCCAATGATTATTTCTAAACTTCTTCTGAAAACCACCGCCCTGGACCTGAAAGACATACATAAGACAGCATTAACAACAATCTGTCAGTTCTGTCTTTGGCACCAAGTAGATCACACACACACACACACCAACTTTGCACATTCTAGACACACACCTTTTTGCGTTTCTGCACCACCGGCTTGTCAGTCTCCATTTCCTCATCTCCATCTGTTTGGAAGTCGTCCTCCTCCTCTTTACCATCCCCACCCATACTTTCTTCTGCCTTGTCCTTTGCAGTGAAAATAGATGCTGTGGGGAATAAAAAAAGGGAGTGTGAGTGTCCAGATATTTGCAAATCTGGAGGCAGGTGCATTAAGGAAGCACACGCAGTAGGGAATATACATACATCCAAAATAAACAATACACAACATGTGATAAATATTATGTTTGCATTGTATGCACTTGGTGTACTGACAAGGATAGAGGTCACTCATGCTGTCTTCTGAGTCACTGGCATTATCGTCACTGGATGATGGTTCCCACACGTTGTTACCGTGTTTTGAGGACCTCCCCCGACTGACTTCCTCGCAGAGGTTTTTGGGCTTCGGCTGTTTGAGTCTGGCTGGCACATACTCAACCCCCTGCTTCACACACTCTTCATCTAGAAAAAGAATGACACAAGTTGTTTTTGATGAACAAATAGATCATCGCTTTGATTGCTTCAAGCGCAGATGGAAGGCGATGGGTGAATAACAAACCCGCCGTTCAATATGCCAGCATTAGTATCAATAACCCAATGGTCAATAACCTCCAATATAAAGGGTCATGCATGTGGATGGGTGGTGCACTGACATTTGGAGTGGGCCTTCTTGAAGCGTTTCCCGTTGACATGCCTGAGGACGTGGTGCGGCTGTCGGTTGAGGTGTCGGAGGGTCAGTTTACAGAAGAGCTGCTTGCTGGGCGAAAGACAGGAAACGAAAAGGAACACACATCAGCCTGACAGCTACAACAACAACAACCTGGGATCCCTACACTGCGGGGGCAATCAGCTGTCACCGGCTGTCGGTGCCGTCTCCTGCAAAATGACAACACACAGACGGAAGCATGTGGTGTGGGATTAATAACGTGTCCTTACGGCTGTTTGCTACTCGGCACAACGTGTGGTTCATACTGGCTGTAGTTGAACTCTGCGGCAGCACTGAGTTTCTCGTACTTCTTCCCCTGAGTGAACTTGTGCAGCTCCGTCAGGTTGCATGGAAACTCGTGGCCGTTCAGAGTGCATTTGATCTGAAACACACAGGTAGCAGCTTTGGCACACGTAGCGATGGTGCAACCACAAACCATGGTATTATCACGTACACCTTCTGATGTATCATTAGCCACCATAGCACGGGTCGTGGGGTAAGTTAGCACCGAGGCTAGCATCAGCAGAATGGAAGTGTAATCCGCTAAATGAGATGTAAACCGCTCACTCACCTTTTTGCTGTCCGAAAGCTGAAGAAATGGGTGGTTGAGGAGGAAGGCCGTGAGATCTGCGGGTAATTCGTCCATAGCTTAAAGAGAAACCACAACAGATTGTATGTTGGTGTGTCGATCAGGCCACCCCCCACACAGGAAATGTCCACACGTGGGTTATAACTGCATACACTCCATCGCACGGTACGTTGGCGCCATCTACTGGTCAAAGTGAGGAAGGGTCAGTTCAGACCAGATGACGTTTCTTCACTGTCGTATCACGAAACGATTAATATGCATTTATTAATGACAGAATTTATATTGGGGATTTTTTAAGCTATATTGTCCATTTGTATAACAAATAAAAAGTAGTGAATAGCTCAGTCAGCTGACTGACAGCTCAGACACAGAGGGAACAAACATGGAATAGGTCCCACTCTGTGCGTATTTCCAGGAACGAAGTGTAGTCTGTAAGTGAACTGCTGAAATTCAGGAGAAACATAATTGACTTAAATAATTAAAATGGTTACAGAAACAGAAAACAAAAACTTCCCCACCTTCTCCAAATCGTGTGCTTTCTAAATTCATATATAGATATGTAGATATATATATTTTTTATTAGCCATCAGTTCATCCATACACAGCGAGTCATCTGTCTTTAAAGCACAATCTCTGATGAGAAGGTAAAGCCCCGCCCACTTTAATCACATGAGCCATTGGTTCCGTAAACAGACATCCAAAGCCTGGAAAGGACGACAGGTCAAACAAGATAACCGTCCCTACTGCCTGTAGATACTCTAGATTTAACAAAACCATTACAAAACAACAGTGAACATTCAAGTTTGACATTTGTCATCTTTTTTTAATGTAAATCGTTGCTGGCAAGCTCCTTAGCTAATACCAGTTCGCTGGTAGCGTAGCTAGCTTGGTAGTTTCCTACTTCTTCTTTTTTTACTTTAGGTAAGAACCGTGCATATTTGAGTCATGTCTGGACCGAATGGAGATCCAAACTTCTCCATCGATGATGGAATCATAAACGACGAGGATGAATTCGGTGACGAAGGTAACGAGCCAATGTTTTCTTGAATTCCTTATTCCTTTCTGAGATGTTCCCATAAACAACACATTCACAGAATATCTTTATATTTGCCTATCATCAGCAATACTCTTTCTCCTTTGCAGCACGAGATCTGCACTGCCAATTCAACAAAAGCAATGATATAACTCTCTGCATAAATCATATGAAAATTACCCAACTGTATCTTCGTGAAGACAAACATGGCAAATGAATAACACAGCAACATATCTGGGACATTTAAAGATGGAACCTTGATGTTCATCTTTTGTCTTAGCGAACCTAAGTCTCCTCACTGACAGGCGGCCTTTTTGATTACCATGACATACAAAGGACTAACCTCTCCGCTGTTATCCGCAGAGTACACTGCCATCAACTCCATGTTGGATCAGATCAACTCCTATCTCGACGGCCTGGAGGAGCGCAATGATTCACTCAACGGCAAACTGGGTGAACTGATGGAGTCCAACCGGCAGGCGAGACAGGAGTTCAGGGCCCAGCTCGTCGGCTCGGAAACCCACGATGAGCATCATCCCGCATCCAGCAACGAGGACCCCAGCGGAGAGAGCGGGGCCTCGCCCATGGGTGACAAGAGCGACTAGGACCATGAGGACTGACTTGTGAAAAAATGCAAGGATAGAGATATTTATTACCATTCACAACTACCGACAGCTGTTTTGTGGACAAGTGACCCGTCAGATTCTTTACACCCCCCATCAGCCGACATGTGCTCAGCTGTGATTTTTTTTTTTTGCTGGTATGTGGAAACCCACCTTTACAAGACAATAAACCGTATATGTACAACCTATGTGTTTATACTAACTCCCCAAAAGCTTCTGTACCCAGGACCAATCAGTGACCGATCTGGCTTTATATAAAGGATCCGCTGAGAATTGACATCTTTCCAATAGCTGTAATTACAGTCTCTGTAATCACCGGTATTATCCCCCAAACTATATGCAACAAACCAGATGTTTAACTGTGTTTATAATGTTTAGCACGACCGTTGAATTAACGTTGTCCTGTTCATTTTCGGCTTGACGTAAGTTACGCAGTATGAACATTATTTTGGCCAAAAGTCAAAATGAAGTTGGCAAAGTGTGTGAATTGTCAGACATTTTTAATATAAATTAAAATGAATCCAAACAGAAAAGCAAACGTCCAAAAATACATTAAACTTCCAGCAATTAGAAAACGTCCAGTTAAACTTCCAGCAATTAGAAAACGTCCAGTTTGTTCATCGCAGTTTTTTTTTTTTTTTTTTTTTTTCCCTGTAGTTGAATAAAAATACAGTAAGAAACATAAAACCTTTGTTTGAAATGATCCTTTGTGTGTCATCATATCACATCATACAGTGTTAATCGTGTGGCAATTGCCGCCATGATGACTACAATTGTTGCTACATGTATCAACCAGCCATTTTTAGTCAAAATGCTAGAACCACTTAAATATTTGTATCAGAGGGATAATCAACTGTATGTTACTGGTGCTTTCATTCAAGACAAGCAAGGATCCTTTGATAAATTAAATAGCTAGAAACACTTCATGTTTTTTTTTTTTTTTTTCTTTGCAATTAATACTTGGTCTGTTAACTTAAGGTATGATTCCAACTCTCCAGTGCATCGCAACTAGAACATCCTAAATGAGAGAAAATAAATAAATCACAGCAGTGGCAAATAAACACCAACAATCTACTACTACATTTTTTTGTGCTCAGAGGCATTTTTTCCCCAACTACAAAAGAAACTTTTTTTTTAATCTAATGTAGGCACACTTGACAAACGTCTATGGAAATGTGATGGTGAACTCGGGGCAAAACGAGCGACGTGTTTTTTTTTTTTCCGAGGATGCAATCTACAACATCCAGCCAGAAAAAAAAAACTAACAAAAAAAAAAACGTGCAGGCTTTTCGATGACGAGCTTTCACATTTCATAAATAAGTACAATGCAGACACCTTGTTGTTAACTTGAGGAGTTTGGGGGGGTTATTGATTTGAATTCAATGCTGCAAGGCTTTAATCCTTTTTTTTTTTTTTTTACGATTCAGCAATCATCAACACCGCCCAAACATTTTAATTTGCTTACATTCTACGTCTCAGCTCGCAAAAAGCATGTGCTACGCGGTCAACGGTGTTGAGAAGTGTTCCGCTTCATCATGGGAACGTTCTTTTACACTTGAAAGTGATTGATTATTATTATTTGACGATCACTCAGGGCAGGGTAGGGAAAATTAACCTCTTTGCGTCCTACTTCTTGAGACCACGACTGTCAAAGTGTACTTGCAACGACGCTTGCAAGTAACCGTCTCAACAAGACCATGAGGCCACAGCTTTGTGTCTCACGTCCGAGAGTCACCGCTGAGGCTCAGCTGTTTGGTCAACATCCAACTACAGTGCAACTTTTACGTTTGATGCAACGATGGCATCGAGATGAAATGTACCGCATCACCAATGTGCATCAGATTACAAACAAATCCCCACACTTAAAAAAAAAAAAATCTGTTGAGACCTTTCACTCAAAGGTCGCAAAAGAGAGAAAAAATGTGGTTGGGCCTAAGGAAAAAAACGGCATTAATTGAGTAATCAGCCTCTGGGCGGCTTGGCCTCCGTCGATATATTTGATAAGCGTCATTAGTGAATTTTCCCGACTGGGACGATACACACAACGGGTCATGCTCTGCTACAACTCGCCCTTAACAGTCGCATTTGTGGAATTGATTTTCCAGTTTGGAAAAAAAAAGGCTAGGTTGTGCCTTTCTTGGTCACCGATGAAAATCACCTCTCCGCACACCACGGACACACATCCTGTGCCGGGGACGAACCAGGTCTCCCGTCTCTCCTCCGTCTCAGCGTCTGTTTGTGGCCCTCCCTGACCTGCGTTTGTTGGCGGTCTTTGTCTTTCCTGCGCTGCTCGTTTTGTCTGAGACAGCAGGAGCTTCCTCCTCCTCGTCCTCCTCGTCCTCCTTTTTAACAGCATCATCCGCGGCGGCTGCCGGCTCGGTGGCCGGCTCCGCTCCGCCGGCGACAGGCGGCACGGCAGGGCTCTCTGGGTGTACAGACGCCTGCGATATGGTCGAGGCCGTCACTTCCTCTTTGACGTGGACGCCGAGCGCTTGGCCTGCGGTGCCACTGCACGCCGCTGAGGTGGCGGAGAAGTCTAGCGGAGTCAGGTCGCGCTCGGGTTCTTCCGCAGGTTCCGCGTCTGGCACTTTCAGCCGGGTGAGAGTCACATTGGGCTGCGTGGAGCGGCTGCTCGTCAATAAACCAGTTTCACTGGGGGAGGAATTGTTCTCCGACCAGTCTGTGGTGCTTTCGGCTACAGGCCCGGGGCTTTCTGAAGCCAGGAGAGATTCTCTGGAAGAGTCCACGGCTTCACCCTTTTGACCGAGCAGATCTCTGTACTTCTGCAAGAGAGCAAAAAAGAACCGGGCGAAATAAACATAGCTCTTAAAGTGACGTAGTACATTGTTTTTCAGCAATTATTTCCCCCCCGGCCACAGAAAATAAGTTCCATCAGATCAGCAACCGCCTATTTAGTGGCGGTTAGTTATGTCATAGTTTAAAGACCAACCTTGAGGTTCTCGAAGTGCGTCAGGGATTTGCAGTGGGTGTGTAGAGCCGAAGATTCAAAGTGGTAGAACTTATTGCAAAGTCTGCAGATAAAACCGGTGACCGGAACAAAGAAACTGGACCCTGCGGTTAAGAAACACCAAAGTTGTTAGATTTTGCAATCATAATGGATGTCTTCTCAGTAAATACAAGTGATTTCGAGGGCGCAGGGAAATGGAGCCAATTACGCAGCGAGGAATCACGGTGTCACTCACCGTAGACTGCGTCGGGGTCGTACTGCTCATCGCTGGCCATGCTCTTTAGCGTCACCTCTTTGAGGGCAGACACGCCATCCTGTGACGGGTCACCAAAGACACAGTAAACCAACCACGCATTAACAGCGTTATTTGCTTTACATCACACACTCTGTCTCCCAGGGTCCATATTAGAGACGGAGGCAATGATGCTGCATACAGGTATACACCGCAAATACGAGATAAGGGATCCTTTATGCGATCAAAAAATGATTCTTATCGCAATAAACGTAATAAATAACTTCAAGCAAAACTGGCAACAAACGCACAAATATGCGAATCACCTCAGGGCACTCTCGGTCTCCTTCATCCCTCCGTAGTTCCCCCCCGTCCTCCGCGTCGCTGCCCTCGTCCTCCTCCAACGAAAAGCCGTCCGTGTCCATGGCGGTGAGCTTGACTAAGGCCTCGCAGCCTTCCTCCTCCTGGAGCTGGAAAACACAACCAAAATAACGTACGTCAATAAGGTGCACACAGTGTGGCACTCAAAGGTAATGCTCAATTTTGTCTTATTACTATTATTATTATTTTTTAATTTTTTAAACAGAATATAAACACCACCGTCTCCATTTTTTCCTTGTGCTCCTGGGACTGCAGGTGCTCCACAAAAAGCCGAGAGGCCCCGAAGTGTTTCTTGCACACCATGCAGGAGGAGATGGCTTTTCTGCTGGCAAGCTGAGAAGAGATGGGGAGGTCATTTCCAGAGAGGACTACAAATGAGGCGCACTATACAGCAAAGTGAGCGGCTGGTTACTTTGTGCTCCTCTGTGAGACGGTGCTCCGCGAGGCTGCTGGTGTGGTGGCGCCGACAGGTGGCACACCAATGCTTCGAGTCTGCTTTTTTTCCCCTGCAGAGAACACGGACACAGTATAACCCTAGGTTCCTCATGAAACATAAACCACATAATGGCTAAAAATCACCTATTTGGAAAAAAAATACTAAAAACTAACAAGCGTGCGCATTGAAATACTCACCCGTCCTTGTTTCCTCCCTGTAGACTCTCCTGCACTCGGGGCAGCAGTGTGACCAGACAGGCGTTGCTCATGTGTTGGATCTCCATCATCCGCTGCTGGTGGGAAATGCTGTTCATGTGACTCCTGAAATTCTACAAAGAAATCAAATAGAATCATGTCAGGAAAGATCGTCAGGAAGAATGAAAACCTGTCTTCCTTTGGCCAAGGGATGTGGCCGTGTGAATGCACGTCCGACCCACTTGCTGGTTGTGGCAGGTGATGCTGCAGAGGTAGCAGTAGAACTTGTTGGCGCCGTCCGCCGCGCCCCCCTCCTCCCCTCCTTCGTCCTGATTGGCCGGCGAACCCGGGGAGTCCTCTTTACTCTGTGGCCTCTCCTCCGGGAGGGAATCGTCGACCTGCCGGCCGTCGTCACTCGGCCTGCCAGACACCCAGCGGTGCACCTGCAAACGGTGGCGATGTAAAACCGCTCGTCAGCGGCAAACATTTATCGAACTGGGACGTGACAAAGTCGTACGCGGCGAGGGTCATTTAGGTAAATCGACGTTTATTTCGTCGCTGACCCGAACGTACCGAATAAAAGGCTTCCCTCACCTCTTCAGCTTTTTTCTCCTCCGGCATCTCAACATTTGAGTCCCTTGAAGAGCCTCCTTCCTCCTCAATAACACAACCTGGCAAAAGATTTGAGGACAAATGTTCATCACAACTGATCTATACCTAAATACATTTAGATGTAAATAATAATAAAAAATATATATATATCAGAAGCTTAAGTTTAACTGTGGTACCTCCAGGCTGGCTTTCTATATTGTTGTTAGACTCTGGATAAAGAACCTCGCCCTCTGCATCTGCAATACTGTTCGTCTCTGACCTGAGAGAGGGAAGAATAAGAAAAGTGTTATCGGGAGGGGATATTTATGAGCGTCTATTTAATCAGAGTTCTAAAAAAAAAAAAAATGTTTCTTCACCTTTCCATCCTCGGCTTTTTCACTGCAGGTTCTTCAAGTTCCTCCTCCAAGGTCTCTGCAACATCTGTGGAGAGAAAATCCAAAGCTTAAAAGGCAGAACAATGACATTAACTGTTATTAAATGTTTACCATCACGATTTATAGCCTGAAGAGGCACGATCAAAAGTTGTTATTTTATCTCTTAACATATTTCCACGCTGCCTGGATTGCGGCTCTACCGGTTTCTCACTTACCAGCGGGTTCACTGGTGACGCTCGCTGCTGGCTGGCCTTCCATGCTCCCCGCCTGCTCGCCGTCTTGCTTCCTGTCTGCCTGGCGAGCTGCGGGGTCCTGCACACGGGATTTGAAATATGCTGCACATTAAGAAGCGTTTGACGGAATATTACCATTTAAATGAATTCTTTTGTCAACGCAACTGCCTGAAACCAAAAAGATATTATTATATTATATTATTTCAACTTAAAACATTGGTAATTTTTCACATTTGCTTTAAATGAATATCAGATTTGTATGCTAGTGTTTTGTCAATCATTGCCTAATTACTTGCTTTCTTGACTTTTGATTTAGCTTGACCTGTAGCCTACATAGCTCAATTGTCCATAATCTATTCAAAATACATCATAGATTAACACTGTTATGTTGACACACCTTAGACCTACACAACCCAAATCCAATGCATTATCTGTGCCAAGATCCTACACTGTGATATAAGGTATTATAAAGGTGCTGTTGTCATTACTGTGAAGGTGGCTGGGGAGGTGGCGGAAAGGGCTGCGGTGGCGTTGTTGTTGTAGTAGCGAGCGTGTGGGTGAAAGGCTCGTCCAGCTGGGAAGCCCATGATGGGGGACTTGATGGCCATGCCCATGGGAACTGGCCCGAGCAGGGACGATCTTCCCCCAGCTGTGAAGAACTGACGGAACTGCTGGCCACCCATCCCGAAGTTCCGCATGTTACCTGGAATAAAGGGGAGCATAAAAATTGTTTTAGTTTTCATTCATGAAAACATTGAATAAAACAAAAAAAAACAACAGTTCTAATTAACAGAGAATATTAACCAATATAGCCTGGGGTGGGTGCTTTATTAAAACTGTAAACCCCACTGTACCCTGCTGCATCTGCTGCATCAGTATGGCTCCTTGCAGCATGGGGTTGGAGGCCATGAGGGTAGACTGGGTCGCCTGGCACAGGTTAACCATCCTGGGAGGAGGGGCTGCCTGGGGAGGCACGGCTATGGATCTGTTTCGCAAATGCACAAAAGAAAATAAACAGTATTTCGTATTTTTTAGCAAAAAAAAAAATTTTTGCCCCAAAGATCTGTATGCAATCTGCAGTCCTGACTAATCTGAAAATAGTTTTTTTGCACACAGACATTCGACCAGTAGCCAATGTCACAATGTAGAAATAATATATGGAGAAGAAATGAGTTTGTTGACATTATCACCTACACCCAAAGGCGAGCTATTCAATTATTTTATGAATATTCACGCACCACAACTTAAAATTATTAACAGACACATCCAAGTGTATAGTGGCTCTGATGTGGACTATGGTTTTGCTTCCTTATCAGCTTTGGCTCAGATTCAATTTGAGGTTCTGAAGATCTTATGATGCATAGTTGCTCAATATGCAATAAGAAAGGTTGTTAGTCGGTCCAATAAGAATAAATCCTATATACAAGGTGTATAAAGATGGAATGAAGGGGAAAAATAAATAAATAAATAAATAAATGGTGCAGTGCAAGGTACAGATGGGATAAAGCCAAGGCTGGAGGAGGGTTGGAGTTCATGCAAGTATTACACGGTACTTTCATTCACAAATGTGTATTTATACATAACCCTGTTTGACAACTTAACAAGTGTCAGATCTAACAAGACACCAATGCATTGGGGGTGTATTTAAGGTTTCTATAAAGGAACATCAGGGATGAAAAAGACTAAAGTAACCTCAGACCTGGATGCGCCAAGCTGTACAAATACCCCCACGGAATTGAGACTACTGATAAATTGTGCAATCAGGCACGTTTTGGGTGATGCACATTCCAACCCCGCCACCATCCACCCCCGTGACCCAGGAGGCCCTGCCTGATCCCCGGCGTCGAGTTCACGCGCTTACCGCTGCGTCTGGTGGTGGTGATGGGCGACATGATGCCCCGGAGGAGGAGGCTGCGGCGGAGGGGGAGGCGGAGGCTGCTGGAAAAGTTGCTGCAGCTGCCGCAGGTGCTGGTGGAACTGCTGCTGTTGCTGCTGCTGCTGCTGCTGCTGCTGGTGGATGTGGGGGTTGAACATGACGGACTTTAAATCCCAGCGTCACTCCGGAGAGAGCACCGAGTCGCCGCTGCGTGGAGCACCGCTGTGGAAACCCGAGTCCCCTGGACCGGAGGGAGAAAGCTCGGACGTGTTAGCGAGTCCTGCCGTCACAAACACAAAGTCTTTGTTGCACGGACACGTCCGTCCACACAACAGGTCCCCCCTCATATTCCGCGATGACAACTGGCTAGTGTTAGCCAGCAAGCTAACAACAACAACGTGCGCTTGTTTTGCTTTATTCTCTCTTAAAGTCATCTAGCCAACTTTATGACGGGAACGGTTCGTAATTACCCACAAGATAACGCCCTGTTATATATGCATACAAAAACACAACACAAAACAGACAATCTTGAGTGAACAAATGAATAAACCTGTCACCTGCCGTGAAATGAACCGAGGTGAGGCTCAGTGCCAGTTAGCTTAGCATTGCTAGCACAGATGACAGCTGTGCCTGCTCGGACACTTCCTGCGTTATTACCTGAAGCTTCCTGCTGCTCTTAGCTCTTACTCCTCAGTGGAAAGTGCGGCGGGTGTGTGTGGTGAACACGGTGAAACAGCTGATCGCAGGAGCCCAGGCAAACTCGCTTTACCCAGAAATAACAAGCAGCTTCCACCGGGGGAGTGAAAATACGGTCAACTGTCGCCCTCTGCTGGACGTCTAAGGAAAAGCACCATCTCCGACACCAACATGGGATTTTAAATAGAAAGTCATAATTATATTTTAAAATGAATAAAAACAAACCAAATATGTTTGTCCCCTGGCCTCTGTCCACCCAGCGACAATCACACATCAAATAATAATTGTTTTCAATGAAATTATAATCCGGGTGTCAAATGTTCCAACTACACTTTAAATCTTAGATTACACTCCAGACTTCAGACTCCTAATGATACACTCATGTCCTGTCCTGCGTGCTAAGAAATAAGAAATATTGTTTACTCTGTTACAGTGTTTAGTTTAAAAATGAATGAGCTCATATGTCTAATGTTCACGTTAGATTATTAATCAGGTTCAAATGGGTATAAAGGAGGTTATGATTTAATATTTACTGTTTAATGTCGTATATAAAACGCATGTTTCTTTATTCTGTACAGTGTATGGTTTGAATCGCTTTGGGTACAGACTGAGTCAAAAGCCAGGTCAATGTTACACACATAGTATAAAGTATTTCTTATTATTGTGTTAGGAAGGGTGCTCCAGGAAAACACACCAGTACCGCCCCTGAGTGGTGTGTGTGTGGAACTGCAGGAATCTCTCTCTCTCTCCTGGGGGGATATACGAGAGATCATCCTCCTCTTCCTCCTCCTCCTCCTCTTCCTCCTCCTCCTCCTCCTGCTGCGGTGCTCGGTAGTGGAGAGGACCGCCAAGCTGAGGTGATCTGACACCCCGAGGAGGCCCCGTCAATGAAGGAGGATAACCAGGAGAGAAATCAGAAATAAATCCTCCTCCTCTGCCTCTGCCTCTTCCTCTACTGCCACAGCCGAGGGCGATCGGCCGCCTCACCGCGACGCGAAGATGGGGAACCGAGGCATGGAGGACCTGATTCCTCTGGTGAACCGCATGCAGGATGCCTTCTCCGCCATCGGCCAGAACGCCAACCTGGACCTGCCGCAGATCGCCGTGGTGGGCGGGCAGAGCGCGGGCAAGAGCTCGGTGCTGGAGAACTTCGTCGGGAGGTAAGTGGCCGACATATGGCCGCAGCCACCACACACACACACATCTCAGCCACCATCCCCCTTCTCCTCCTCTTCCTACTCATCCTCCTCCTCTTCTCGGAGCCTCTGATCGCTCCGTGTATCACACATTTTCAGCAGCTGTGTCGTTTTACCCACACCTTTTTCACACATGCAGCTCCGAAGCCAGGAGATTATTGTGTTAGGCCTCCACAAATCCCTGCTGGAGTCCACCTGCTGACAGGATGCACCACAGGGGATAAAGCACCTCTGGGGGCAGAGCTTCTGAATGTACAGGTTGCCGCGCGGAAATGACACAGGTTTATCATCATAAATAATATTATGTCACAGTGGCGGGGATCCTTGGGATGCTGACAGGCACAAGCAGCTCTCTGGTTGTGGGTGTTTGTGTTTGTGTGAGGCTTCAGGATGCAAACGTGCACAGTTGTGGGCCAGTCAGAGCTGATGATGATTATGACCATCATTCATACAAAACAAAGCACAGGGAACACATCTGATCTGTTCTGCTGCAGTATGACCTTGCAGAGACAGAGAGAGAGAGAGAGAGAGAGAGAGCGAATGGAGGACAGAGAGAGAGGGAGAGAGAGGGGAGAGAGAGAGAGTCCACCTGAGCTTTGAGCCCTTTCAGCTCAGCTCCTCCATCTGTCTGTCAGTGCTTATGCTGAAAGGGAAGCTTACCTCGTTCAGGCAACAACATGGGTGCCACTGCCTCAACTGTCTGTCAGCTCCTCTTTCACTTGACCCGAGTTTTATTTGTGTGTGTGTGTGTGTGTGTGTGTGTGTTTCCGTAGAGTTTTATTCCCTGGGATGCACTGAGTGTGTGATTCAGCAGTATTTCCTGCTGAGCAATATCAGTGTGTGTGTTTGCGTGTGTGTGTGTGGTGTGTGCATACTGTTCTCAACCCCCCCCCCCACACACACACACACACACACACACACATACACACACACTCAGCGAGGACCTCATCCATCCGGCTGCGCAGAGAGTGACCTGTCACACCGCCATCTGATTAGGGATTCTGAATTGAATCCTCACATTTTGGCAGATGTTATCGTCCCTGAACACAAGTAGACATTGGTGGACGTCTTCACAAAATATTTCCCACGCGCCCGGGTGCTAATCCCCATCTTAGCAGGTGGTGGGTGAGGCAGGCGCGGTGTTTACGTGCCAGGATTTAAGGATAATCGACAAACGATGCTTCTTGTGGAAGGATTGTCAGTTTCACAGCGAAAAAGGATGTAGCCTGCATCTACCATTTAATGGACCATTCAGGGAAATGATTTCCGATTGCACTCTTTTCACATTGGTCACGCTCATAATGGACAGTGTAGAAAAAGGTTTAAAACAACACATCAACTAGATGAATCGATTATAGACGAATCAATAGTAACGTTCATGAGCATATTTCCAGTGCTTTTATTGAAGCGTGCCCCTCATCTGATCACATGTAGTGCAGGTCTCTTTGAAAGGCCTCGCTGTAGGAAAAGAGACGTTTTTTCAGTCATTCGTACCATTAAAACAATTTATTTACACTTATCGGCCACGCTCACCCTGCACTCGCTCGGCTGTAGTCATAGCAACAGCTTGTGCCTGATAACATGGCATAACCCAAGGGACACTGTGGTGTGCGCGGAGGAAAAACTGGAACATCGCAGGGAAATGTTCTGTCGCGACGGTGCAGATTGAGGAATTGTGTGTGCAGGTGTCCGTATGGTCCTGCAGGATTTGCCATGATGCAGCAGGGAATACATCGCAGCTACTGTCTCGTGTTAATGTATGCACTGGTCCTGCTGCAGTGACTCAGGTTCGTCCTACCATCCAGCTCCTCCAGTCTACCACCCAACAACCCCCACCCGCCTTTTTGTGGCCCTTTGCCTTTATGTTATCGGCCTAAATCAACACACACACACACACACACACACACACAGACACGTTACAATACCGTAGGACCCTCACGATATCAAGGTTTTCAAATAGCAAACA
Organism: Colistium nudipinnis; assembly: GCA_016785305.1. Classification (NCBI taxonomy): domain Eukaryota; kingdom Metazoa; phylum Chordata; class Actinopteri; order Pleuronectiformes; family Rhombosoleidae; genus Colistium; species Colistium nudipinnis. Next base: position 302,674 of record JAFBJU010000116.1, on the reverse strand, counting down.
AACATTTACATCAGGTTTTTCAAAAGAGCATGGCTCTTAAAACAAATTCATAAATTCATTGAAAAAAAAATAAAATTCAATCAATTTCAACAATTCTCAAACTTTCCTTATCTCATCATCATCGTGAGTTAAATGGGATATTTACTCAAATTAATAGTTACAGGATCAATCAAAAGCTCGTGGAAGGACTCAAATGTGCATCTAGACACTGTTTGTCCTCATAGTTAAACGTGACACCTTTCCTCTCAGGTGGCTTGGACTCTGATTGTGATGCTGGTCCACGCCTGGCAGGTGTAACTCGGGGACAAGGACGGCCAACCGCTAAGACATAAACAAGCTGTGGAGATATTCCACACTAAAGACATTAGAGAACATTGGGGGACATGAATCGAATTGATCTGTTTCTTGTCATAATCTGTCCTTCACTGGTGTTTGATCCTGACTTCCAAATGTGTCCTTGGGGAGGGGAAACTCCTCTCCAGTCAGTTTTCACAGTTCAGTTTATTGTAAACTAGTTCTACTCAAACAGTGTTTTACTGCCAAAACATTGTGCCCAATTACACAGTAAATGCAGCAAGTCTCTAATAAATTAGAACTATAAGAGATAAGAGATTGTATTTGGCTATCGTTATGGACTGCTCTTACTTTTATTTGTTCTAGAGTGTGTCACATCTTTTAATTAAAACGATATAAACCATAGTAACCTCTAAAATGTTATTCAAGTGTTATTCAACAGTTCACAGAGGCTACGGTGTTTAAAAAAACGGTCAGAACCACGCACAAATGTTTAGTTTACGTGATCAGAGAAAAGCAGCAAATCTCCAGAGAGAAAAAGCCGAGTGCAGTAAATGCCAGGCTTTTTTCCTTGAAAACTGACGAGATTTATTTTTGTTGACCAGCTTATGAGTTATTGAACAAACACCGAGCTTTGTGATAGCCCTGTCTCTCTAGTTGTGTCTCCCTGGCCTGATTTATTTATCCTAACAAGGCGCGCAGATGAAACATGGAGTGTTACCGGCTTGAGAATTCATCATATGCAGCGCCAGCTGATGGATGATGAATATGTCACATTTGGACGATTGGCTGTAAGCAATGTGTCTTTTCATATTCGAGGGAGGCAGAAATGCTGTGAAATTGCTTAAACAATCTTAGGTGAGAGCGGTGTGAGACAGTCTGACAGCTAGAAACCAGTGCACTGAATTGATCATGCTACATGTTAGTATAGATTGCATAAATAATATTTACAGAGACATTGCTGGTGACCTCAGCTACAAGTATTTTTTTGGTCCAGAAAGTAACTTCAGCACCACGGACAGCTCCTTCAGACATACCCCCAAATCAGCACCACATCCGCGTCTCCCTACAAAATACGGTAACACTCCCAGTGGAAATCCTTTTTTAAATTTATAATACTGCATGGTGGGCTATGCATAATTGTCATCACAGACAATTAAAGGGGCCAAAGGAGACGGGAGTCTGAAGGGGTCATGTGCGGTGTTTATGACGTGTCCCTGGTTGTTGCTGCTGCAACGTGCACATCTCAGCTGACGCACAACAACAACCCACAAACGTACAAACACAACGCAGATGTCCCACCCCCACTCTGCCATCTCTATTCCATCCCCCACCCTGAGATCAACTCCATGATATATTGCTGGTGTCACATATTATGTAACACACGAGAAGGCCGGAAGCACACTGGAGAGAGGAGCAGCTTCACTCATGGGAAAGACAAGGACGTTTACTCGAGCTCCGTTCAAGCCATCATTCTTTTGAAATAAAACCGTGTGGGGGAGGCAGAGTAACACAGAGAAGGGGCTAGGGCTATAATGACTTATAAAGGATCATGCGTAAGATGTATTAATAACCATCCTATACATATTTTCATATTAGATACTGTACATAAACCATAGATTTCATGTGGTGCAGTGAAAATACACAGACAGACCACGCTTCCTTAATGTTTGATTTTATGAATGATACAAAAATAGTGAGAATGCAGTTTGTGTGAAACAGAAGAAGAGCATAATTTGCTCTGATGCTGCGGCAGAGGATTACAACTAATCTGTGTTTGGATTGAAGCACACCAACTATACAGTCTCCCATTGGCTGTGATCTAATCTGGAATCCAGGGTCCAGCTATTGCATTGGCTAAACCCACTCGTTCCACCGACTCCAATCAAGGACATGCGGAAGTGTTTAATGTTTTAATGTGTATGTATTATTCTCAGGGAAAATGTCTGATACATGGAATTTGTCCAACTTTTCAGAATTTATATCAAAATGTGTACTGCAGAAAACTGAAGTATACTTGACTGAACATTCCATCTGCATGTGTGCACACTCCTCCTTGAGAAGTAATGAGTCACTGCTCCACTGCAGCTGGCCCCCACTCTACTTGAATGAATAAATGGCTGAATGTTTATTTCCGAAAAACAAATATGTATATAACCTTATGGTCTATATTTCATCAGTTGACCAGTCCTATCTTAAGACATACAGTATATGTGTATGTGCTATTTTTTTTTAGCCCTTTTCTCTTTCACTGTGGGGATGATACCAATAAGTGATGGGGGTGGTGAAGGGTTGGTGGGAGTGTCCTCCTATTAGCAGGATTAAGGAAAGGATGAGTGAACAGAGAGGGAGAGGAAGCTCACAAGACTGTCTTTCATCCAATCTTTGATTTTAGAGAGAGGGCAAGTCTTTCCAGTCATACAGTATCATGAAAGTGTGTGTGTGTGTGTGTGTGTGTGTGTGTGTCTTCTCCTCATGGTGGCAGTTGGAGGGGAGGATGAGGAGTGGAATGAGAGGAAGACCTGCAGTTAATACCATCTGTCCCCACATAAACATGTCCAAGTGGGAGAAAGGGAGAGACACACACCCACATACACACACACAGATACTGGCAGACAAGCAGGGAGACCAGCAGATGGACAGACAAATGTAAAAGGCCAACAGAGAGCAGGGTTCCCTTTTGTTGCACAAGGCTGCGGCCTATCAACAAACCCATGCTGCTGTATCCAGAATAGCAGGCGTTGGTGATGAGCAAACATTCCCTTCAGTATGACGTACATGTATGTGGATAATCACACGCGCTGTCGTATTCCCTGCACTGCGAGGATTATGGAAGCAACACCACCTGCAGAAAAAGAAAGAGTAGCTCAGGCCTGATTAACTCTCGGTTAATGACTCATGTATCCAAATTGCCTCGGGCTCTGCTGCAGGTTCAGACAAGAGTCCTCAACAATTTCCTTATTCTTGTCGCTCAGTTGATCGCTGTTGAGGTCCTTCTTTAATCCGATACAAATACCTTGTTTGAATTCTTGCCGTACGAGATTTATTTATTTGTATGATTTTTGAAAGCGACCAAAGCAAATCACCACAGTATGTGTGTCCAAACTGTCCGTTGTTATTGCTGCTGTAACACACAAACAGTCCACGCGTCACTGAATGGGGAGCTGTCACGTCCGCTGGTCGAAGGGCCCTTAGGGCCAGCGGCGAGCGGACGCTGATGTTGCGTAAGCGGGCTGAGCACCCCCGAAGAAATCAGCGGGTCGTCTAGGAGAAAGAATAAATACATGTAGGCAGGGCGTCATCTGTACACAAACACACAAACACACACACACATGCTCTCCAAAAAAACACACACACACACACTTAACACCTCAGACCCACCGTGACAGTGTTTTTTCTGACAACAAATACATTCGTTTTCACACTCTCTTGTTGTCTCGTAGGCAAAGTGAACAAAACCGACGAAGATTTAAGTCGGCGTTCATTTTGAATTGTTTCATTATTTCTTTATTTGTTTCGCACAATAGACGTGTCAAGGAACACGCTGGCAAACATCTGAAATTCAGACTTTGGGGCTTGGGAAAGATGTGCGTTTTTAGTGCACACACAAGGACGCTGCCCCAGGAGACCAGCATCCTTCAATGACCTTGTTAGGCTGAGCGATCAGGGGACTTTTGGCTTTGTTTGGCAAATGTGTAGTTCGTTAGGCATTTTCTTTGACCTGTGTTATTCTGGAGTCATGTGTATCGTATTTATGTTACATTTTAAATGTGGGGTTTAAAGACCGTAGGGAGGAATCAGGGTGTGTGTGTGTGTGTAAGGGAGGGGGCAGTGTTGTGTGTTTCCTGTTGCTCTGCTGCAATCTGCTGCACCTGTTCCACCTGTGACTCCTTCGTTACCGGCCTGGTGAGACACGCGGCATCCTGGGAACTTTGTCGCACCTCACCTGCCCTGCGTCCTGTTTTGTAGAGGTTTGCCACGCTCAAAACGTTACAAGTATACAGATAAGTAAAGAGGAAAAAGGTTTTTGATTACGTGTGTAAATGTAATCTCAACATGATAAAATGTCAAGTTCATCTATAGAAAACAAATTCGCCTTTTTCGTGCACAATGGGTGATTTATTTTTTCAGAGAAACATCTCTCTGTCGTCATTCGGCGGCGCAGTTGTCAGACAAAACGCACCCATAACGCTGAAATCTATTTTAGCGAATCATATTTCATTTTCCTTTCAGTGCCTGTACAGTTTGTAGCTGACTGGTGTCTTTGTCGTCCGTCTGTTGTGTTACAGGGATTTCCTTCCCCGTGGTTCTGGCATTGTGACTCGCCGTCCTTTGGTCCTGCAGCTGATGAACGCTCCCACAGGTGAAAACTGCGTGTGAATGGCGGCAAATGTCTCTTTGAGGGCACACCGCAGTCACACGAAGAGATTTTTTTGCAGCCGGTATTTTAGCTTGAGACTTTTCAAGCCCTAATATTGTTGTGATGAAACAGGGAAAACCCCCAAATTGTGCGTTGTAATTAAATTGAACAGAAACGATGTCCTCTGTGCACAAAGTGAGTGAAAGCCAGCCTCTAGTGGACAATACGCGAATTGCACTTATGGAACTATCTGTATTCAGTATATTTGCATCTACATTGCAAATCCAGCTGTGTTGAATTTGTTGACCCCAGACTTTAATCTTAAAACGTATTTGCTGTTGGAGCTTCGGCAATAGGAGAAGAGGATCAACTGACACGGGAACAAACCTCCTCCTGTCCTCCAAACATTCCTCCTCCACTCCTCAATTCTTCAGGGGATTACAGTCCCTCGACACTTTTACTACTCCACTCCAACCTGGAGACCATGACGGCATCCCCACGTTGCCATGGTCACAATCCATTCACTGCTTTTCAGGGTATACATACAAGCGTTACCGCGGAGCCTATACGTGGTGTCAATTTAGGTATACTTTAATGAACAGAAAAAGAAAAGGTTATTTTCTTAACAGGTAGCATGTAATACTTTTTTGCAACATTTGTATAATTTATTCAGCCAAATATACATATCTGGTGTTTTAAGAGGGACTGCTGGTTTGTTTAAAGACAGTCACCGTAAGCATTTGCTTGCAAGTGTGAAACTCATTTGATTATGTACCTTCAATTTCCCTCATGCCATCGCTTTCTACTCTTTCTGTAGAGTACGCGGAGTTTCTCCACTGTAAGGGCAAAAAGTTTGTCGATTTCGACGAGGTCAGGCAGGAGATCGAGGCCGAGACGGACCGCATCACCGGGGCCAACAAGGGCATCTCCTCTGTGCCCATCAACCTGCGTGTCTATTCCCCTCATGGTAAGGCTCGCACTTACTCTGCTTGAGACAGACACTAGTTTGATGTGACTTGGATATTGTTTTATAGTTGTACCTGACCCGCAGTATGGAGTTAAATAAATATAGATTTTTTCCAAATCTTTCCTAGCACAAACTGATTTATAATGTATTATTTCTATCGTATTGTCAATCCAGACCTCTCGTTCGGCAACAATCCTTCTGGTAAAAAGGCTCTCCTCATTCATTCCGCTTTTTCTCCGCCGCCTCGTGCTCCTTTTTCCTCCTCGCAGTGCTCAACCTGACTCTGGTGGACCTGCCGGGGATGACCAAGGTGCCCGTGGGCGACCAGCCCGCAGACATCGAGGCCCAGATCAGAGAAATGCTGATGCAGTTCGTCACCAAGGACAACTGCCTGATGCTGGCCGTCTCCCCGGCCAACTCGGACCTGGCCAACTCTGACGCTCTGAAGATTGCCAAAGAGGTCGACCCCCAGGGTAAACACATTCTCCTGCGCCACTGTATTGTTTCGTTTTCCCCCCCTCCACTGCGGTTATTTGATACTCATTACTTCTCAGATTTTAACTCGCCTGAAATGGAAGATTTTATACAATATGACCATTTTTGGAGATTTTACTACCAAAAAGTATACAAAGAAGGTGGAAGCCACCTCCGTCAGCATGGACTACTTGTACCTGTAAAATATCCGTCACCATAATAAGGGCCTTTTGCTTTTAAAGTTTTGAAAAGATCTGAGGCCTTCAAAAAGATGATCGATGTGAAATGTCGATGAGTCCGTTTTGCGCGTGCGTGTCTTCCTGTAGGCATGAGGACCATTGGTGTCATCACGAAGCTGGACCTGATGGACGAGGGGACGGATGCCAAAGACATCCTGGAGAACAAACTGCTTCCACTCCGGAGGGGTGAGTACCTATCTACCTGCCTTCCTCTGGTGTGCCCCAGGGCTCGCAGTGAATCACCGCTTCCCTCTTGCGGTAGTAACGCGGCCGCTCAGTCCTCCGACCGCTGACAGGAGCTGAGGAGGGAGGGTTTAATGAGACATGACAGAGGAGGAAATCAAAACAGAGGCCGAAAGGTCAAGGAGATGGGCGGCGAAGAGAGAGAGAGAAAAAAAAAAACACTGTCTTGGGAAAGAGCTTTCATGCAACATATCTTGTGGGCTGCCTTTTTTTTTCTCCGCAATGTGCTGATGCGGTGCCTTTTTCTTTTCCATTTGCACTTGGTTAGGACCCAGGCATGTGCTTTTGAATATTTTCCACATCCACCTTTTTTTTTTTCTCCCCCCCCCCCCCGCCCCTATATATTTTCTTTCCACCCTCCTCTTCTCTTCTGCATAGATGTTCACATTTACAAGGCTGCTGGCTCACAGTCGCATTAGTTACGGAGCAAGAAACGGCCTTTAACTGAGTGATGCATGAGAAAATTTAACTGGAGGTGAAACGGGATCCGTGTGACCTGAACTCTGCTCGTTTTTGGGTTTTTTTTGTTTTGTTTTTTTGTTTTTTCTGTCTTTCAAAAAACTTGGACGCGAACATACAGGCGTTTCTTCATGTTTTTCCTACATTCCTCTCCTCCATTCATCCTTCCGTTCCTATGACTTTCTCCAAGCCCACGTCTCTTAAAATGTGGTTTTGCGCAGCTAAACATTATTAAAATCTATTTTTTTCAGTGGTCAGCTGCTGGATGCGTTTTCTGTGTCTCTGGGCTTGGTTATTTCAAACTCTGCTTTTATTTCGCAAACAAGAGCCCTGCACAATCCCAGTGCGCTCGAATGCCAAAGAATATGCCGTTTAAATCATGATTACGGCCTCCGGTATTGCGTCCCTTCTTGCCTGTCCCCTGAAATGACCACGAAGTGCTAAACAGTAGGATCTGGTCTCCCAATGTTTGAAAGTAGAATGAAATGAGATGATTGGACGAAACGTTGAAAATGTCCGCCGTGCTCTCCTCTGTTTTGTCCAGGCTACATCGGCGTGGTGAACAGGAGCCAGAAGGACATCGATGGAAGGAAGGACATTAATGCCGCTATGGGTGCGGAGAGGAAGTTCTTTCTCTCCCATCCTTCGTACAGACACCTGGCCGAGCGCATGGGCACCCCCTACCTCCAGAAAATCCTCAATCAGGTGAATCGAAGAGCAATAAAGTGTTTTTGCCCTCCAAAGCGTTGTCTAATTCTGCCTCGTTCCGCTCGACTCCGACCTTTGACCCGCCCAGCAACTGACCAACCACATCCGCGACACGCTGCCGGCGCTGCGAGCCAAGCTCCAGAGTCAGCTGCTCTCCATCGAGAAGGAGGTGGAGGAGTACAAGAACTTCCGGCCCGACGACCCGTCTCGCAAGACCAAGGCTCTGCTCCAGTGAGTGGGATAGGGACATGGGTCACCAGATGGCTGCGCATCGATGGATTTGCTGAGCGGCCGCTTCTGCCTCTGCCTCCCCGCAGGATGGTGCAGCAGTTTTCGGTGGATTTTGAGAAGTGCATAGAGGGCTCCGGAGATCAGATCGACACGGCGGAGCTGTCGGGTGGCGCGAGGATCAACCGCATCTTCCATGAACGCTTCCCCTTTGAACTGGTCAAGGTGTGTGTGTGTCTGTGTGTGTGTGTGTGTGTGTGTATGTGTATGCCAGAGAGAGTTTGTGAAATGAGCTCAAAGCTCTATACTACCACAGGCCATGTTAAAATGGTCATTATAAGAGTTAGTATGACTGCTGGCTGTTGTGGCTGCAGCCTCTTATTTTCCTTCTCTCTCTCTCTCTCTCTCTCTCTCTAAATACACTTCGGTGTTTTATCATTATTATTATAGTCACATTATTGCAGGATATATAGTGATGGATAAGAATGCGGTGATGCACAATCATTTTAAATGTACACTTTCAAATGATTGTGCATCACTACATTGTGAAAACCGCAGGATCAGAAGAAGAAGAAAACAAAGACAAAAAAAATTATGAAAGGAAAAAGAATCCTCCTTTTTTGACAAGTGACGTGATGAATCCTTCCTCTGGACCAACGTCTACCTGTTTTTCTCTCATCCTTTTCACCTTTTCCCTGACTCCATCACGATGTGCATCCCTGCCTCTCTAAGCTCTTTACCGCACGCCCGTTCCGTCCCTCTCCTCTGTCCTTCCTCGCCCTCCCTCTGGGGATATAAAACTCACCGTCTGTGACCGGGGCTGCGGGGGGGAAAGGAGCACCTCTCGGTTTCCAGCAGAGAAGACGGGGCAGGTTGCTTCCAGAGTCCAGGGGCTCGGCTCGTAGAACACAAAGGCCCAGTGTCTGCCAGATGCATTAGATGTCCGTTTGTCCGAATGCTTTATGTGTTTGCCAGACGCGCTTCAAAGCAAATATGCAAAAAGATGAGTGAATTTGTCCATGAAAACACGATGGACTTTAAATTCGAAACAAATCACGCCGTAATATAGGGGACCGGTTTAGACGGGCGACTCAGTTTGTATGTAGGTCAATTCTTTTTCGGGGGGGGGGGAAGCACGATTTAAGGATTTCAAAATAAATGTTTTTTTTTTTTGTTTATCTTCCAGATGGAGTTTGACGAGAAGGAGCTGCGCAAGGAGATCAGCTACGCCATCAAGAACATCCACGGCATCAGGCACGTCCGCCCCTCCGTCTCTCCTCTTCATCCGTCCCTTCCCTGCCCTGTACTCCACCACTGTCTCTCCGTCTCAGTCACCTCTGCTACATCCATATGACTTTGCCTGTCGAATCCCCGAGAGCTCTGGACTTGGCTGGAGTTCTCTTTTCATTATTTATGGCATCGGTACAACAAAAATAGAACGAAAAAGGGATTCGATAGGCAAATAATGTTTCCTTTAATGTGCATTTCGCCTGTCGGTGCCTCTGGTTGGTGAAATCTTACATTTTCTATGCTTAACTGATCCTTTTTTAAAACAGGCATTTGTTTTTGTTTTTAGTTTCAATCCATTTCAACCACCGGGTTATTTTTTACACCTGGCTTGATGGATTTTTGTGTGCCGTTTTTGCCTTGATGATAAATCCAACGTAAAATATATTGATTCAGTAACTACAGTAACATTCTCTGACTGGATACGACTGGATATTTGCGGCAGAAGTTTTCCATATGTAAAGATAACTTGATATTATTTTTGCTGTTTTCGTGGTCCCGTTGCCCTTTCCTCTGTCCGTCTAAATTGTGTTTGTTTGCTATATGGGGGGGGGGCCTCAGAAAATGAGGATAATTCTTTCAAATTAACACTCTTCTCTTTACCCAACCTTCCTCCCTCCTTTTCTTTCTCTCCATCATCCCCTTTTTCTTTGGCCCCGTGGCTGACTGTCTCTCTGCCGGGCAGAACTGGCCTCTTCACTCCGGACATGGCCTTTGAGACCATTGTGAAAAGGCAGATTGGGAAGATTAAAGAGCCGTGCACCAAATGTGTGGACATGGTCATATCCGAGCTAGTCAATACGGTTAGGCAGTGTACCAAGAAGGTAAAAAAAATGACAGTAAACGGTGGATAGCATTGTTATTCGTGATTTCTTTTTTTTTTTTTTATCCCCCGTCTGCAAAGCCCCTCTGCTGTTCACTCCCTTTGGCTGTAGCCACCCGGCTCTCTCCAGACCCCTGGGAGAGTGGCAGGGTGGGCTGCAGCATGCCTGCCTTTGGCTGGACAGGCTGGCTGTGGTAGAAAGCTGTTGCTGGGGAAAACCAGGGTGGAGGCTGAGCTGTCATCGCAGTATGGTTGCCGAGAGTGAGTTCGTTTATGTATCGGGTTTCCAATAAAACAGCTTCTTCTCTCAGTTTCTTCCCAGAAGTCAAGTTGGATAGAAAATAATTTAGCTGTATGATTTTTCTTTTTTTATGGCCTCGTTAGTTTGTCTTTATCATCCTGCCCGATCCTTTAATTTACACGAATGAAAAAAATTACCTTTTCTGGCACACTAAGACACAACGCGCATGTTAAGATCACCACTCAGACTCTCGGGCAGCTGTACGGGATGAGCTCAGCCTTCAGACCTCCTTTTTTTTTTGCGCGCGCGAGACTGCAGCTGTGCACCTGCGGCAGACGGAGCTGCGGCGATTAGGTTTTAAGTGCTCGTCAATGGGCCTCGGGGGGGGGGCACGCTCACAGAGGCCCGCGAGCGAAAGAGCAGTCGGCCTTTATCCAAATTGATCCGCTGTGACCAACCAATTTCAACAGCAGCTGGGACTGCTACCAACCGGAGCTCCTGGAATCATAAATGTTATGACTGGGGTCCCGCTGTAAGTCAGCGGAGAAGGAGGGGGCGGGTGGAGGGGGTCAAAGGTCAGCACCCCAGGAGGGATAGGGGCATCCCGGCTGAGTGAGGGGTTGCATAGCTGCGGTCTTGCGGTTTCGTGGCTTGGATTTTTTTTTTTTTTTTTTTTGGCTGGTGGATTTTGTGCAGGCCAGGAGCTTTTCCTCTATTTCTCTCCCTTTATCTCATCTTTCTTCTCTTTTTTTACTCTCCACTGATAGAGGGACACTCCAGCCCTGCCCTGTTCTAGAATGGCTTCAGGAGAAACCAAATGTCTCACTTGCATTTTCCTTCTTCTGTGTCGTTTTGTTGTCCTTTTTAATCTTCACTCTGTCGTTTCCTTGGTTCCACCTCCAATTGTGTACTTACCTCGTATTGTCCAATTCCTTCCGTTTTCTTTCCTTTTGTTTTTTATTTAAATGCCCCTTTTGTTTTTTTTTTAAAGGCCCCCCCCCCCCCGTGCGCCTGCCTATCCCTACAGGACGGGGCTGTTCACCCCTGACCTGGCCTTTGAAGCCATAGTGAAAAAGCAGATCCAAAAGCTGAAGGAGCCCACACTGAAGTGTATAGATATGGTAGCGAGCGAGCTCACCTTCACCATTCAAAAGTGTAGTCAAAAGGTAAAATACCAAAGAGAACCAGAACCCATTCACTGTCTCAGTTAGTTGCACACGTAAGGGGAGACCGATGGCTGATAAAGTGATGCATCACAAAACAAGGCTTGACCCGCTGTGTTATTTATTGTAGTCTTTTTATGAATTTGCCCTTTAAAAACTAGACTGACTTAGATTGTGGTCGTGTACAGTTTGGTATATACAGTAACACAATTTCCACAATGTTGTGTGAACAATGTTGTTTTTATTTATTTATAAGAGCTAAATTGGATCCATCCGTGACAAAGTTGAGCAGAGGTTTGCTCAGTTTTAAATACCGTCATGTTTGACGAAGACTGCACCTAAAAATGATGAACTAACCAAATATTTTGACTGTAACACATAGTATGTGTTTATGGGTTTTTTTAACCGCTATGTATATATTTAAAACAAATGCAAGATACTTTAACTCAACTAAACCAAATGGAAAAAGTCCAAATTCAACTCACATCAAAATGAATGATGTCTGAATGTCGAAATAATTTCTTTAAAATGTTGGCTTCAATTATAAATCATAATCCATAATCAATTCATTGACTTACAATGCAAAAACATTTAATCGGAAACATGTGGGACAGCCAGCGAATATCGGTCTGTCCTTACGCCAGGATTTATTTGTGTAACCACATAACATACATTTTGGTTCCATTTTATTTGTTACTTGTCCTCTGTCAGCTACTGGCCTTCTATTTGACCACATGTCTAAACAATTTTGTCTGTCTTCGTCTCTGGTTTAATCATGGAGTGACTGATTGTGTAGTTCCACTCACGGACTAATTGACATACTTTCAGCGTTTAGTTCTCTCTCTCCTTTTTTTTTGTTTTGTTTTATGTTTCTATCACCCTCTCCATCCTTTCATCCTCTAACCCTTTGGACCTGCTGCTTCCTCCCAAAGCAAATGGCCGAAAAAAAAAAAAGAGAGAGGGCGTGACCTTCTTCTGGATTCCTCTTCTCTGTCACACTTTTATCCTGGTCTGTCCTGTATTTAAAAATATACTGTATTATAATATGCAGTGCTTGGGGGAAAATCCACAAAGGGGTCAGTTTGAAGTCTTCCTCCACCCCCCCCCTCCCCCTCCCCCCACACACTCACACCTCTCCAATCCCTCACCATCTCCCTGCTCCTTTGCATTGCATGATCCATCCGAGTCAATTCGAGTCAACGTTGGTGTCTCGGGTCTGCTGCATTTCTTTTGCAAATATTGTTTCTCTCTCCTGTCAAAGCTGTGTGTGTCTGTGTCTGTGTTGTGACACTGAAGACTTTGACAGCCACTTTGAGGCTTTCAAGTTGCAATGCACCTTTCCAGTGGCACACAATAGGTTTCCTTCGGTTGCTTTTGAAATGAAATATGTCTATGTTTCTTTCGTTGTCATGGATTTCCCATGCTCGTGTGAATTCACCCAGTGGTGAAAAACCTTGGACGTTCTCCTCCTCAAATCCGTGAACCGCATTTGTAATGGCCCACCGGGACAATGGGGAAATTGTTCATTCCAATTCGTACGAGACTCCTCTCTGCCTACGGAGTTGAAAACTTTTTCTCAAGTTCCCTAAAGAGCCACTGGACTATATTGTTCCGGAGCTTAAACAAATTCTGTGAGTGTATCGTTTTCCAAAACAATTTTTGGAGTTGTCCTTGCACAATAAGCTTGAGGTTTTCTTGATGAGATCCAGCTGAATCCCATTGCAGGGGTAAAACAAGCAGGTTTGCCGTTGAATTAACACTTACACTTACCATTTTCGAAAAATCCTCACATTAAGTGAACTACTTGGGTTTCTTAAGTTTTGCAAAAGCGATCGTAAAAAAACCAAAAGAAACACGACCATAGCCCAAAGTTTTTGTATCTTGAACATTATTGTTGCAACACACGGAGGATTGAAAAAGTTGCGGGATTTGCATTGAGGAATGGTTGAATTATCACCATCTGTTTCAAACACTTACGCGTTGACAGTAATTGGATCTGAACTTCATTTAAAAAAACGTACACCGCTATTAAAACGCATCTCTTCCTGATGGGCGCCCTGTGGTCCGTAATTGGACCAAACCAGGAGGCCGTAAATTAACTCTGGGGAAACGGAGAGAGGCCTATTGATAAAGACTCACTCCGGGAAAAAAAAACAAACATCTGACGGACGCGAGAAAGATGCATTGGAACTTGCAAGTAAATAGTGCATTTTTTGGTTTTGGTTTTTCCTCTCTCCTCGCACACTTTTGTAAATGTGTTTGTGTCACATTGGAGGCCTACCAACGTCTCGCGTTCGTGGGTTTGCGATGAGCTCATGGAAAAAGACCCACAGTGTGCTGGGAAAAGGAAGCTTTCTCCTTTTTTTTTTTTTTTGGGGGGGCCAGGAACATTGCTTATTCCTTTTTTTTGTGTGCGTGTGTGGTAATATCACAGACTTTGCACTACTCTTCTGCGTTTGTTTGATGTCTGCGTTGCTGTGCGGAACACCAAATCCAGTGTAACACAAATCCGTAACGCCGGTCAGGAAATGCAGAGAGTGGAGCCGAGTCTGGGATAGGATCCACGATATGTATAACATGTTTAATTGTGTTTCTGCGATGAATTGTGTTGTGTCGGCGGAACTGTGCGTTGTGGTTTAGCAAGATGAGTGGTTTTGTGGTTCAATTTGTGAAAGTAATTTGTGACTGTGTGTGTGTGTGTGTGTGTGTGTGTTGCACTGTTTTTTTTTTGGTTTACGTTTTTCTTTTTCACCTACCTACTAATCTGTGTGGTCACAGCTGGCTCAGTATCCCTTGCTGCGAGAGGAGATGGAGAGAATTGTCACCCAGCACATCAGGGACAGAGAAAGTCGCTCCAAGAACCAGGTAACACAAAAACTACATACACAATTATTATTATTAAAAAAAAAAAAAAAAGATATGTTGAGTGTTGCATATTTTCATAATTGTACCTTCTGGACTATAATGTAAACTGTAAAAATAATGAATCCTAATCTTAAAAATAACAATTGAAGTTATAAATAATGACCAATGGGCTTCTTGTCATTGTTCAGGACTCAAAGACTAATAATATGTCCCTCTTTGTCTCTGCAGGTGTTGCTTTTGATAGACATCGAGTTGTCCTACATGAACACCAACCACGAGGACTTCATTGGATTCGCTAAGTGAGTTTCTGATTTGCCCCATGCAGAATATGAACACGCAGCAGCTGTAATTGTTTTATTGTTTTCATGTGCGGGTTGGGGTTCAAACCTCAGTGCGTGACGTGTCTGTTTTTTTTCGTTTTCTGTGCAGCGCTCAGCAGAGGATCAACCAAATGAGCAAGAAGAAGGCGGCCGGCAACCAGGTACTTTAGTCCCCACCACACGGACCACGTGATTCTGCACCGAAATTCGTATGTGTGCTGGAAACATGACGTTTTGGGCTTTGATGCAGAGACCCACCCCCCCCTCCCCCCGAGGCCTTGCTCTGGCAGCACTTAGCTCTTTGTTTTGTGAATACTGAACGCGGCACAGCGACACAGGATCTTGTTAGCCCCGGGCCACGGCTCATATCCTACACAATGCAGCACTTACAGTGCACACACAAGGCGGCGCGAACTCTAATGGACAACAGTCGGCGAATCTCGAAACAACTCGTCCGCCGGTGTCCGTTGGGAAATGCCGTGCGCGAGGGCCCTATGCCCTATCTCAAAAGTCCTAAATGTTTTTGGAGTCATTTATGAATCCATATCAAAACAATTGTGCAAAGTGTCACTTTTTTAAACAATTTTTAAATGTTGTGCTTTTGCATGATTTCTATTTGCATCTTAGAGCTTTCCCTCTTGATTTTTGTCTATTTTCATGCATTTGAATGTATTTGAATTCCATATTTTCTTCTTCTCTAATTTTCCTATAACTATGTAGCTTTCTGTTTCTTCCAAGTGATTTCTCGTTTTGTGCCGTGTCTTGCCTCTTTCCTTCTATCTGTGGCTTTGCTCCTTCAGGACGAAATCATGGTGAGTCATTTCTGTGTGCGTGTGTGTGTGTGTGTGTGTGTGTGTGTGTGTGTGTGTGTGTGTACGATCATGATGTGTGAACGTGTGGGTTATTTCTCTTTCTGCGCATGTCTCCAGATTGTCCATGTGCAGATTGTCCAAAAAATGTGCTCATGTATTTTTATGCTCTGCATATGTCAAGCTTGCATGTGTGTGTTGAATTGTAGCAATCATTAGTTATAGAAATGAATAATTGAGAATAATCTCAAGAGACGTAGCCTTGTTTACACATAATCATAAATATATATATATATGATGTCATTTTAATGTAGAAATTTAAAACTGCAGCTAATGTAGCTTTAACGAGTTTCACATCTATACACTGATACGTTGACAGCTCAAGCGAGAATCGGCATATTCTCACTAAGACTATATGGGAAGTTTAGTTGATGATATACATTTTCAGCATAATCCAATCTTGGTTAAAAAAAAAAAAAAAAAAGGACTCGTGCACTAAGCGTGAAGAAGAGGATTCATGATAATGTGGTTGTGCATGTGTGTATGAAATCACCCGCCAGTATATGGGCAGGTGGCTGTGGTGGGGACGCTTGGCTTCTTCCCTTTCCTCATTTTCGGCAGTGTCCTCCCTGCAGACACACACACACACACACAGACCCGCGCGCACACACCCTAAAGGAGCCCTGTGACAGAGCCACAGTACGGCTACGGGGCGATATAGGCACTAAAAATGTATCATTCACCGCTCAAGTTTCACAGCACGCAAAAGTGCCAAATTTAGCATCTACTTCACTCTTATAAATGTTTCCTGTGTTGACGTCACCGCCCAGGTTCAGTGCAGAGATGCTGTTTGCAGTGGTTTGAAGTATATAAAGAGAGTCGCGCACCACTGGGCCTCATCTCTCTCTCCCCGGCCTCCTACCCTGTTCAGTCTGAGACATAGCAGAAGGCCAGAGAACGTGGGGACCGGCATTTACGGCACCTCCGTAGTTATCAGTTGTCATAATAACCACCCAGATTGGGGTCAAAGGTCAGGGGCACATTCTAAACATGGTGGGGAGCTTCACTTCCTGTTTACAGATGCCTGTAGTTGACCCCGCACGGCCCCCGCGGCTTCTGTTCTCCGCTGAGCTGACTTAACTGGTCGCCTGACCTCCGCACTCAGAACTGTAGGATCCCTTAAAACTACAAATCTTTTTTATCCTTATTGTTGATCCACATCCCAACAAAGGATCTTTAAAAAAAAATATATACCACCAGCTTGAATCTATTAGGGGTGTTATATGTTGTAAATCCCTGGAGCATTGCATTTTTGGATTATAATGTTGCCTAAAACACATTGTGTAATAGGGCAGGTAAAATAACATACAGTACACTAGAGTAGAAAACAGTCATATATTTCACTATGTGGACAGAGAAGCGTTTGCCATCAGACATCCATGGTGCAGTTGTAGGTCCCCCCCCCCTGTCGCCTTCACCCTGCTTGCTGACCCCCGCTGCCGTCCCAGCAGCCAGCTGTAATGTGCCGGGACTTGAGCAAACGTCTGTGTATTTGGCCCACATTAAAACGCCGTGCGTTTGGGCGTAGCTGTGTAACACTTTCTCCACGTTCCCATTCAGCCCGAGAGAGGAGTTAGCGATCGGTTCAAGGTAAATAACGTGCGCACAAAAGTACTGTTTGTCCCTATAGTTTCTGTGTGGTGGAGAGACTGAAATGCCGAGTGGGAGGAATGTGTTGATTCCCGTAGGCGAGCGCCACCCCACTGTTCATTGTGGCAGTTGCTCTTTTTCACCCGAAATTCCATTTGACTGTGTAGGTCCGTGTGTGTGTGAGATGCGTAGACGAGCCGACACATGTGACGTGACGTTTGTGAGATGTGTGTGTGGAAGGGCGGGGGGGGGGGTGGGCTTTTGGCCCTGCAGGATGTTGTTAATAATCGTTCTCATCGGCATGTGTATCCGTCTTTCTCAGGTGATCAGGAAGGGCTGGCTGACCATCAACAACATCGGCATCATGAAGGGAGGAGCCAAGGAGTACTGGTTTGTCCTCACCGCCGAGTCTCTGTCCTGGTACAAGGATGACGAGGTAAAATGGCTCACACACACACACGCACACACACACACACAGTCCCGCGTCCCACACAGAATCGGGTTTATGTATTTGCGTCCTTATTGTGTTTTGTAAAAGTTTTGTTGCGTCGCTTGTTGGCACTCTGAGTCGCAGTGCCAGTTTCTTCTCTGTTTTCTGGTTAAGGAGAAAAAAAAGGCCCAGCCCACGGGGCAAATATGACTTTTGGTCAAGATTTTGTGTTGTTTCTTCTGCACGCTGAGATCATTTGACCCCATGTGTTTTGTTACTGGGGCTGACTGGTCAAAGCGGTGTCCCATAATGCTTTGCGGAACTATTAGGAGGTAGCCACATTGTCTCCAGGCCTTGGCCACAGACAATCTGCTTGCTGACACAAGTGCGCGTGTGTGCGCGTGTGTGCGCGTGTGTGCGCGTGTGTGCGCGTGTGTGCGCGTGTGTGTGCGCGTGTGCAGACTTGAGAAGGCCTTTTCCAAAAAGTCAGGACCCCCCAGCATGTCAGACACCAAAGCTGGCACACACATGTGCATACCAGAGCCCCCTGCCCTGTTCCCAATCTCACACACGCACGCACGCACGCACACACACACACACACACAAGCTGCTTCTAATAAACTTATTTCATTTCAAAGAAGTGGCACAGAGCAAGAGACGGACTGGATGTCGGGGAGGAGTGTCTTTTGTGAACTGGTTTTCTGCAGGCGTAACAGGGACCATGTGAAGGGAGAGAAAGTGGGGACAAGAGGAGGAGAAGGAGGAGGGGAAAAGGGTTTTATAATCATCCCTTCTTCACTTTTTCCTCCCCACCTTCCCATCAGTCCTTTATACGATATCCAAAGTTCAACCCAAAGCCAGAAGAAACTTTTTTCTTCATCCTCCCCCTCCCCTGATCTGTCCATTCTCTTTCTGTCTCAATATTTCCTTGTCACCCTATTTTTTTTTTTCTTCTTTCTGCTCCATCTCCCCCTCCGTCCCTCCCGCGCTTGTACTGTATATTTATTTGAACATGGAAAAACAAGGGTGTGGGGAGACCCAAAACCAACACACGGTGATGGCGTTCACGCTCAGGGCCAAGGCTGAAGGGTACGCTGAGAAAAGAACAAAGCATAAAAAAACGAGAAATAAAGAGAAAGAAACTTTCCATTATGCTTCCTACCCAAGCTTAACTTTTTATATAGTCCAGACACGCACACACACACGCACACTAGAGGGTAGAATACTCTGGGGGGGTTTATACTTCATGATTATGTGCACCTGGCCCGATACTTGCCAAAATACACAGAGTCGATAAAAAGGCTGGAAACAGATTTATGTTTGGATTAATGGCCCCAGAAGAAAAAAAAAAAATCAAAAAAGCTTCACTGTCTGCTGTGAAAAAAGAGGCTTTTGTGCATCTTCCGATTCAAACGAGCACATTGACGCGTTTCTTTTCCGCCAACTCTCAGAACGGCACAGTGCCATCCTATGGATTGCCTCTCGTCATAGGGGAAAACCCTTGCCGCGGTCTGGCACCCCGCTCGCGCGCACGCACCGACGCACAAGCGCACACAGAAACGCACATCCACCCCAGACACTAATAATAACTTTCAACCCAACTGGTGGTGCCAGAATGTTTTGGTTAGTGCGTGTGCGTGCGTGTGTGCGCGAGCGCGTGCGCGCGTGTGTGTGTGTCTTCATTTGTGTGTGTTTCCATAAACCCTTCTGGTCTGTATTACCACAGGACATGCCAGTACTTTGAATCAGGCTAAAAGCTTCCACAAAGCAGGCAGAGAGAGAGAGCGATGTGCACTAAATGGAGAGAAATGCACTTTGATTTCTCTCTTATATATTCTCAGCACATGTGATATTCATATTTTCTCGGAATCAGATTTATTTAGTCATACTCCCATGTATACATTGACATTTTCCAGCCGAGTATGGCACACGCGGTCTAAATGTGCCAGACATGACTTTACTGTCCTTTTAGTGGCTGTTGGATATTTTTTCTTTGGGTAACCTTTTGGCTTTGTGTGTGTGTGTGTGTGTGTGTGTGTGTATGTGTGTCTGCCTGGGTTTCCCTGCTCGTGCTGTAAAGCTGCCAGAAAGCCAGACTCGCCTGGCGATCCCAGCTGTAAACATCCTGGGGGGGTGAAACGGCAAACGGCTGCTTTAAACGCACCCACCAGAAACACGCCCGCTGCACCGTGTGCGTCTGTGTGCCTTCACTTGTGCGAGGGCTGTGTGTGCTCGCGTGCGCGTTCCTGGAGCAGCGGCTATATTTGAAAAAGAGAGGAAAAAAAAACAAAAAAAAAACCTGAGTGCATGGTGGCAGGGCTCTAAATGGAAACAGGTTGGTTTGTGGTATTCGCTCCTGCAGCGATGCTCTGTGATGGGACCCAGTGTGAATGTTTTCTGCCCTCTACTTTGCTTTTGTGTATTTTTGACCCAAGCGGCTCGGAGTGGCATAAGCGGTGGGGTTTCGCTTCATCAAAAGACGAGCCGTCTCGGGAGACAAACTGCGGTGTCTCCCGTAGACGCAGAAAAGAAAACTGGACGGAAAACGAGACAGGGGGTCTAGCTACGCTGGAAAAAGTTTCACATGAGGTCACTTCCAAATACTGAAGCCACAAACCATCTTTTTTTTTGTATTTATTTTTTTTAAACTGTACAAAGACTGGCGAACAGACAATGACAGAGTGGCTGCTCTTTCAACATTTTGGTGCGGTGGCTTCCTGCCTCTCTGCACATTACGTGGTCATTTGAGGTAGAGCAGCAAAAAGTGTATCCAGGGAAGGCGGATACGTAATTGTATATGTTGGTCTAAGTGTGCAGCGGTGTGACGCTGGGGAGGGGGGGGGGGGGGGTTAACTGTAAGTTTTAGTTTGTATATGTTGGTCTAAGTGTGCAGCGGTGTGACGCTGGGGAGGGGGGGGGGGTGGTTAACTGTAAGTTTTAGTTATCTTTCTGAGTAACTGTTCATTTTTTTTTTTTTTTGTCGGTGCGGTTGAACTTTTTATTTCTGGTTCGGGCTCTCGGTGAGATCCTCTGGTTTGGTGGAAAAAGAAACAACAGTTATGTTGAGAATGCAGCGCAAACCGCAGCTTATATTTATAGGACTTCTTTAAAGGCTTTAGGATTCTGTAGTTCAGTGTGAGTAGGTTTCCCTGCTTCGTTCAATATTATTTCTGATGTAACCTGCTGTGGACACAAAAAATGGGAACAATATCATATAGGTATCCATATGTCTTTATTTAGATTTTCTTTTTCTTTTTTTTTCATTCGACCTTTTCAGATTTCGATTCATAGTACAGCGAGATGTAAAACTTTACAAAGAAACCTATAAATAAACCTATGAGGCAAGATATAACTGTGTATAATAACAATATAATACTATAACCAAATGTATTTTTTATCGCCAACGGTAGCCTTTTATGCGTCCGTCTTTCATATATCCGGGCCAGACGAGGGGCCAGGCCTCTTTGGTGGGGCCTTTGGGTGCTTTATTTAGGCCTGTCCAGATGTTGGAGGGGTGGTGCCGCCTGATGTGCCGGTGCCTGGCCGATGCTCTCTGGAGCGCCGTGTCCCTCGCTCTCGCTCTCGCTCCCTCTCTCTCTCCCCCTCTCTCTCTCTTTGTGTCGTCCCGTGCTTCCCCAGCCAGCCTAACCAATGTGCAGACTACTGTACAACCACTACTTCCTGAACAGGTAGTCTGAACACTGGGCAGACGGGCTGGGCGGCTGAGGAGAAGATAGGACGCTGCATGATTCACTCACACACAACCACACACACAAACACACACACACACAGACACACACTCTGTACTGTTCCTCCTGCTCTCCCAGGCCGATAGAGCCGGCCAGAGGAGGAACAGAGTGTGAGGGATGGATGAGGGGGCAGACAGGGAGGAGGTGGAGAGGTTAGACAGAGGTGATAACCACTGATTGGCAGATTCCACATTCAACACATTCCCTACCGGGGTTCCTGCTGTGAGAAGCTGTGGAGGGAAAACGCACAATGCAAAAAAAAAAAGCTTTTCTGGATGTGCCTGACATCTTGAATGGCACTTCAAAATCTGAAGATCAATTCACTGAATTTTCTCTATCTTTAAAGGCAGTGTAGGCCAACACTCTCGAAAAACATTCAAAGGACACAACACAAGTAGAAATATAGACGAGAATTGAGTTCAAATTGCCACCGCCTAAGCTCTGTCTGCCTCCGCTGACCCCCAGGCCGAATATAAATAAATAAAAGCTGGAATGATTTAACTCTGACTTTAGAAAACTGATGAGATTTAGTCACTGGAAGTAAAAGAACACCCGTAAGTCAGTGCTCTTGGTTCCTGGTTAGTAATTTGTCAGGGAATAGGAGGGAACCGAACCCATGCTCTCTCTATATATATCACGCAAAAAAAGACACCAATTTGTCCTTTTTGGAGGGAATACCTGTGACCGGACGATCTCCTTTCACTTCTGCGCACCTTTCTGTGTCGAATGATGATTTTTTCTCTCCCGGTTGATATTTTCTTTGCGTCCTTCTCTGCATATTAGCGGCCACTTCATCCCCCGACAGCTTTGGGTTAAGGAACACTGGGGGGCCAAAAACCTGGCCATTTGCCTTCAGATTCTACTTCTGCGTCTTTTGGATGCGTCTTCTGAAGCTTCCGAGAGCGGGGAGGGAAAAAAGAAAAAAAAAAAGAAAAAAAAAAAAAGACGCTCCAGCAGCAGGCACGGTGGCCCAGCTGGAGGCTCAACGTGGCAAAGGACTGGCCACCAAGTTTCCCCTCCGAGAGACAGAAGGGGAAAAAGGAACGAGTGAGAGAGAGGAGATATGGAGGGAGAAGGAGGAGGAGGAGGAGTTCGCCGGCCCCCCCATTTTTTCCCTTTCCTCTCTCCTCATCTTCTTCCTCTCTCCCCTCCCCTCTGTCTGCCCCCCCCCTCTCCCTCGCTCTCTCTCTCTCTCTCTCTCTCTTTCTTTCTTCCTTCTCTGACTTTTTGAGCGAAAGTGGAAGGTCAGAGGTGAACAGGAAGTGAGACACATTCATTTGGCATGTGTGTTGTAAAGTTTGGAGAGCGAGGGAGGGAACTTTTCTTTTTTTTTTTTTTTTTAGTGGAAGCGTATGTGGGCAGATGGGAGGGTGTCTGCGTTTGTGCGCTCACGTGGAGGCAAATAAGTGTTTTTTCCTGCTCTTCCCTTTCCGTGCAGCCTATGTGCATCTCTGCTTATGGTACATGTGAGTGCATATGTGGTTTTTGGAGTGATGGATGCGCGCGTGTGTGTGTGTGTGTGTTTGTGTGTGTGTGTGTGTGTGTGTGTGTGTAGGAATGGGGGCTGTGGATGAGAGCAGAGGCTCCATGGTCTTTGTAGCGAGGGCAGGAATGTCGGCGTTTTCTTGGCAAGCGGGAGGAAGCCTTGTAATAACTCCAGATGTGCAGCCCTGTGGTCTCCATCTCTCTCTTGCTCCCTCTGTTTTTACTTCTAAAGCTGATTTCCTCTCCCTGTCCGACTCGAATAAAGGGCCCTTTATGCAGCTCTGCAGCCTTCCCTGCACACACACACACACACACACACACACACGCACCTACACACACACACATACATACACACACACACCGAGGGGGGATGAGGTGGAGCTGATTGGAGGGGTGACATACTACTGGTAAATCAGAACCAGAGTGAAGGAGGATGTGTGTGTGTGCGCACGCGCGTTCAGTCGTGGAGGAAAAGTGTGTGTGCGTGTGACTTACAGTTAAGACAAACTGTCATCAGAGTGGTCATAGTTTGCTTTGTTTCTTACACACACACACACACACACACACAGTCACTCACACATTCCTGTTTCGGTTTAATTCCTCTGGCAGTCTGGAGTCATCAGTGCTAGTGTTTCCAGGTGTGTGTGTGTGTGTGTGTGTGCGCGTGCGCGCCCATGTGCGTGCGTGAGGTGGCCGAGGCTGCGTGTTTGTTTTAGCTACGGTTTCTGAGCCCCAACCTGAGCTCCGAATCAAAGCAGGCACGATCTCGGGAGACACCAGTCAGCAGAACTGGCACGGATGGAGGGATGTGGAGGGAAAGTGAGAGGAGAATGGAGATGAAAGAGGGAAGGGGAACGTAAACAAAACGGTACAACATTTAAGAAGAGGGAGCAATACGGGGGGGGGAAAAAAAGGAAAAAAAAAGTTAAACGTATCGGAGAAATATGCCGGAAAAGGACATACATCAGTCCTCACTCACTCGCGGGATTATTGTTGCAGTGAACTTTAGGGCTCAGTGATTGGACGGAATACATTTTAACGGGAGGATGGGGGAAGCACTGTGGTCGCACCAACATTGTTTCCACTGTTTGGGTGACCAGGCAGGCGGCTTCCTTTTCAAACTATTACTCAGTAAAGCCAGAAATACTGGGAAAGTATGTGTACATACACACACACACACACACACACACACGCACACACACACTCGCACACCAAATGTAATTGGTGATTCCACGTTATTCCATCTTGAAATCATGAAATGCCTCTGGTTTAATGTTGTGAGGAAAAAAATCCAGTTTCTGACTTTGATTTGGCGTATTTTTCAAATGTCTTTCAAGAGAACGACCATGTGAGTTCATGTGGGCGTAATAGTATAGTACCTTTTTGTGTGTGTGTGTGCGTGCGTGCGTGCGTGCGCGCGCCTGTGTGTGTGCGCGCGCCTGTGTGTGTGTGTGTGTGCGTGCGTCCGTGCGGCGAGGCTTCTCTTGTGGACACCAAACTGTAGATTTATGAGAGTGTGTATCGCACACTGGCCCAAACCTATGAAAGTGAAAAAATGTGACCCCTTGTGTTCCTCATCGGTCTTGACGAGAAAAAATGGCCAGCAAAAAAAAAGCGCAGAAAAGCTTGGGTTTTATTTTCTCTCTGATAATGTCCCGCCATTGTTATTTTTTTCTGCGGAAGGGAGACACTGAGAAACTCTCCGGCATATTTCAACAGCTCTCCGAAAAAGATAGCGGTGTGGTCAGAGCGTAAGATAGGAAATGCTCGTCTTGGGAAACGTGCGTATTCACTTTCTGGCAGAAAGTTAGATAAATAGATAATAGATAATTTTTTTTCCCGTGTTAAATATAAGGCTACAGCTGGTTAGCTTTGTTTGGGATAAATACTGGAAGCGTCAAACTCCGCGGGATCTTTTTGTGTGTAATCTGTGCAAAAAAAAAACAAAATGGTGAAAACATAGCTCCTCAGTTTCCTGATATCTTAATCTGATGTTCCTAATTGTTGTAATAATCCATATCGCGCATTGGCCGCTTCAAACTGGCTTTCATCGTGATATATGGGAGAACGTTGTGAGCAAATCTTATCGAGTGAGAGAGCAGCAAACGGAGCTCAGAGATGATAGCAAAGACATAAGAGCTGAGTAATGGCCGCGGCGGTAGAGCCCCGCAGGCCAATTTGGGTGTAATACCGTATTTCTTCGTCCGTTCTACAGATTAGATAGCTCGTGTTTGTTTTTCCTTTTTCTGAAACGATCCCTCTTGTTGTCAGTGTATATCCAGAGCATAGTAATCAGTCGAGAAACAAAGTCTGAGATTGGACACGAGCAGACCTGGGACAGACAAAAAGACACCCCAGTGATGGTGAAGTTTATGGCTGTTGGCACGTGGTATGTTTTTTTTTGTTTTTTGTTTTTTCGACTGACCGTTCGAGATTTTGACGTTCATAAATCTTTTTACAGGAACTAAACTTCCCGTGTAGTGTAATGAATATATATATAAATACTCCCCACACTTGGAACTGCCCACCACCATTAGCTTAATCACGTCATAAAAAAAAATCTCTCAGTTCAAACACAACCCTGTGCGTGTAATACGTGTACAAGGTTGAGTTATAAGTGCACACTTTATACTCTGGCAGTTTATTTTACGACAAAAAGAAGCATTTGAGTTCATTTTGGCTCGATGAGTTCGTTAAGCCTAAATTGAACGCTTTGTTGCTCCCCGTTATGTTCTTAGACGCGCAGCCTGATTGTAGCTTCAAATCATTTAGCATGTATTTTATGACTCCATTCAAGCGATCGTTTTTATTGTGTAGTGTTTCCGTCCTTTTGTTTTGGCTCTTTACGACTCCGAGACAAATGTTGCGTGTGTTCTAAATATACATTTACCGCCGTCAAACCTTAACCCCAGTGTTGCTCGCCAAGCGGCATGTGTGACTTCAAAGCCCCTTTTTTCATTCTCGTGTGTGAACATTTTGCTTCAACGTATTCTAACCGCGCGCGCTTACGTTAGATAAGAACATTCCAGTTGCGGGCACATGATACTGTGAAAAAAGGACAAATATTTGCAGGCCCCTATTTTTCCTTTTCACATTTCAAAAATGTTCTGTTTGCATTATTTTTCGTCAAAGGGAATCTTTCCACTTTTGTGCCACCGCCTTGCTGTTGTCTCCTCACTGCCTCAGACTGCCACAGACACCAGGCAGACGGGTTACGCCGAGCATTTCGCCCTCTGTCAGACGAGAGTCGCTAGACGTGTGGGGATTTTCACATGTGTTTATGTGGTTAGCGGACCGGGCTCTCCCCTCGCTCCTCCTCCTCGGCCTCCTCCTCCTCCTCCTCCTCCTCCTCCTTTCACTCTTTGGTGGTCACCGATGATTGATCACATGTCCTGGCTGGCCCCGAGGTTGTTATACTGGCCTCCTGCAGAAGTAAAGCAAGGCCGGATAATTAACTGCCGAGCAATTAGCCGCCATACGGGAAGGTATCACTGACCTGCGAGTCCCGCCGGCTCAATGTGTCACTGTCGCGTGGACGCCGCGTTTTCCTTTCCTGTCACCGTGACGTTTACTCGAGTGGGTGCACGTTCCCACAGTGAGAGCCAAGCGGGCCGCAAGGGCTGTCGCTTTTAAAAAGGAGAAATGAGGAAGGGCTGAGATTGAATATTGCCAAGAAAAAAAGGAAAAAAAAAAAAAAAAAACGGCCAAATAAAAGGAAAATAAATTCTACTCTGAATTTGTAAGGACTAATGAATGAATGTTTGTGGCCCCTTCAGATTAGATTTGTTATCTGCCGACACTTTGCGTGACACGTTGAGGATTAGGCGGTGTGTGGACACTGGCCCGTTGCCCAGGGCGATTCGCTATGAGCGTCATTGCGCAACTCGCACTCGTCGAGAGCAGATGTGGGGGTTTTCACGCACTGTCCCAGAATAGATCGGGTCCAGCGTTTCCCCGTGGCCGCTCTCTCTGCCGAATTGTTTGCTGCTGCCGCCGCATGACGATTTATTTTAAATGAAGTCCAGAAAGCGTCAAGTTAAATTAAGTTCCCTCAAACGCTGAGTCCGCTCTCTCTACAGGAGACGTTACTCACTGGCCGTCTGATTTGGCCTGCCTTTGCATGAGGGTTTTTGTTTGAATATGTGTATATAATAGATAATATCTGTCAAGTCTCGTTGATTATGTAAAAAAAAAAAAAAAACGTCGTTTTTTTTTTCGTTTGTTTCTACAGCAAACATTTATGTGACAAACCATTCCAATAACGAACCTACCCGGACTGAACTATTCATTATTGATGCTTAGCGAAGCTTTTCTCACAAACCACACGAGTCTCCCTCTTCTCACATCTCTCCACATCCCCATCATGTAAGAGTTACAGAACTGCTTTCTGTTTTGTTTTTTTAAACAAAAAAAAACAAAAAAGTCAGAACTCAATAGGGGAATGGCAGGAGAAGAAGAATGGAGGGAAAGAAAAACGGAGGAGGGTTGTGAAAATTGCCATTGGCTGCCACCCAGGGCCCAGTCTTTGTGGTAATGAAGGGTTCGAAGCGGCGTTATTGCTCCCAGATGCCGTGCGGCTTCTCCGCAGGCCTTTGATGCATGGCCCAAGTCACCAGACTCCCGTCAACATACAAACTACCACACACACATGCACACACACACACACACACACACGCACACACTGGAACATGCAGCCTCTTAAAACAACATGGATGCCATTAACGACTATCTTCTCGGGTTTTGCCCACCAAACTACACAGATTTGTTTCACAGTGTTAATTGGGTATGTTTTGTTTTTTGTAAGGTGTGTGTGTGTGCGTGGGTGCTTATCTGCGCGTCTTTCTGCGCGTGTGTGTGTGACCGTATTTCGTCCCCATTTTGAATTCGTTTCGGTCATCGGAGACGCCGCTTTGGACGGTGTGCTCGAGTGGGTAAAGGGCTTTTATGAATTCAGAAGTGAACTTCCTCTGGCTTCTCATAATTAGCCTGCCATTACTCACTAACAAAACAAAACCGTGGAAAGTACTTTGCTCGCACACTACACCAAACGCCACAGGTTAACCACCTCGGGCACTGCGTGTGTGCGTGTTTGTGTGGGAGAGAGGATGTGAGCAGATTCTGCCAATATATCACAAATGGTTCAGGTTCTAGGTTATAGAAAAAGAATGTGTTAAATTAGGAACGAAAAATGATGGATGTAAAAAAAAAAAAAAAAAAAAAATGGAGATGAATTTGAGATTATACATTACATTCTGACTCGGCGCAGAACAAATTACACCGGCGCCCTTCTAAACACACACGTCTTTAGCTGCCGTTTGGAGGAATCCACCGAATCAGCGGACTTTAAGGGTGCGGGCAAAGCATTCCGCAGTTCAGGTCGCACGACTACCAACCCCCCCCCCCCATCACCGCTTCATGTGGGTACACGGGCAGTGTGGTGCTCTGTAAAATGGGAATGATACTTTCGAAAGTGGTTTCTGTATGGAACAGGGGAGCCAGCAGGAGAGATGATAAAGGATAAAGGATTTTTTTTTATGGCGCTGCAGAGGATTAACGGGCAGACACGCCGAGCAAACAGATAAAAGTGTGTTGCGCTCATTTTTAAAATAAGTTTATGGTCATTTCATCATTCATCTCTCTGCTAAGCCGAGAGTGTTCCTCAAGGACTTGAGTGTAAAAAAAAAAAAAAAAAAAAAAGGTAAACCGTACATTCCTTGCAAATGTCTGGAGATATTAATAACTATTATTTTGGTTGATATTAGATTACACGGTGCATATTCCTGGGTCGGTGCCTGTGTGTGTGTGTGTGTGTGTGCGTGTGCCTCTTTCTGATTCGCAGACACTGGGTGTCAAAACAAGTCAAATGCTGAAATAAGGTATGCGTGTGCATTACTTTATATGTCCTGTGAGCTTTTTCTACGTTTTGTACAGCGGTTTATGCGCCTGTATGACCTTGTTTTTTCCGCCCCGCTGTGTGTAAGACGTGCGCTTTGGCCTGCTCATGCCGACTGGCTTTTATGGGAACATATGGGAAAGCGCTCATTCCCCGCGTTCCCCAAACATGTAAAAAAAAAAAAAAAAAAAAAAACGCAAAAAACGCGAGATGGGCCGATTGACAAAGAGGAAAAACCCAATCCCTCTTTCGCGTGTCATGTTGACATCCTATTCATACGCAGAGTTCCGTATCAGTTGGGTTTTCTCTCTCGTTTGTGTATGCACCAAATTCAAGTGTCTCGCCATAACAGGGATTATTCCACTTGCAGTAATGCGGTATAATGTAATCAAGCTTGTTTTAATCCTGTACTGCTGATACCCTATCGCTTTGGGCGCAGACTTGGCCAGTACTTTCCCCACATTATGCGCACACATTCGCAAACTAGACCCTCCGCCCCCCCCCCCTCCGCCCCCATCACCGCCGTCTGCTTCCAGCTCTCCTGACTGGATTTACTGGCCAGAGGAGCGGAAAATGCATGAATCAGTCCAAGGTTGCTCACTCCCAGGGAGAGGGAAAGCCAGAGAGCGAGGGGGAACAAGGGGAGAGGGGGGGGGGAAACAGATGAGGAGAGAGAGAGAGAGAGAAGATGAAGAAGAAGAAGAAAGGCAAAAATGGAGAAATATTGAACAGACCTTGTTGCCCTTACGGCCACTTTAAATGTTGGTGTCAGCAGTCTGGGCGGCTGCTTGTTTGGATTTTCCTTTTTTTTTTTCCAATGCTTGTATATCAGACACCTGGGTGTACGGGCACTGCCAAGTGTGTGTGTGTGTGTGTGTGTTTGCGTGTGTTTGTGAGTGGGTGTGTGTGTGTGTGTGAGAGAGTTTTTACATGCATTTAGGGGATATGACCATTTGGCTGCACGGGTCATAAATCCTTTGATGAAGGAGTTTGGTCACCCCCCGCCCCCCCCCCCCCCCCCCCTTGTCTCTCTCTCTTCAACACACACCCTCTCTCACACGCTCACACACACACACACACACACGCGCGCGCACACACACACACACACACACACACACACACGCAGACTGGGTTGGGCAGGGCAAGCCCATGGTTAGCCATCCAGATGGTTTTAAGGTTAGTTAGAGAGTACGCTCGAAGGTGCAACCAAAGCGGCGTGAGTGTGTGTGTGTGTGTGCGTGCGTGCGTGCGCGCTTATTTTTAAGGCCATGTTTGTGGAAACTCGCTCACCCTGGGCTATTCTCAGCTGGTCCTTTTGTGAATTCTAATTGTACCGTTGATAGTAAAACACTCATACGCACAGTGACCCCCAGTTTGTGTGCGTGCGTGCGTGCCTGTACGAACGAGAGAGCGAGAGAGGGACTGAGATGAGGAGAGAGTGTGTTGGCGTGCGTCAGACAGAGATGACTAACTTTGAGGTTCCCCCGATTCATAAATACTGGGATGTCTGGATATCATATGTTGTTTTCCGATTTACTAGTACAAGAGATTTCTACCCTTGAAGGCCCTATCTGGCTCTCTTTTTTTTCCTCTCTCTTTCTTTCCCTCTCTCTCTCTCTCTCTCTCTCTCTCTCTCTCTCTCTCTCTCTCTCTCTCCCTCCCCGTCCCCCCCCCCCCGTGTATGCGTGTGTTTCTCATTTGTCGCTCGCCGGATTTTTTCACATCTATAATCAAAACCACAGGCTCGCGGGCCGCATATGACTTTCCCATTCGCCTCTCTTTGCCTTTTTCTTCTCTCTCTCTCTCTCTCTCTCTCTCTCTCTCTCTCTCTCTCTCTTTTTCTTTCTGTGTGTCGGCCGTAAAATCCAATTGCGAGTGTTTACCTCTGACTCTCCTTTCATCTGCCTTCTTTCTGTCCCTCTTAACCTAGTTTCTGTTATTGATTACGATCGCGCCCTCGGTTGAAACCGGAGGAAACCGGGTAGGGTGCACGGGAGTGGTTGAATTGATCGGGCCCGCGGGTGATCTCGGCGGCGGCATCTGCATCTGTCGGTGGCTTTTGTGAGCTGCGCGGCAAATACTGTTCATCCCCGCGAGGGGTTTCTTTTTTGATATTTTTGTATTTATACTTCGGAGCCCAAACCCCTCACCGGCGGAGTGACTCACACGCCGAATGCGCGTCCTTTTCCCCCCCTCTGCAGGAGAAGGAGAAGAAGTACATGCTGCAGGTGGACAACCTGAAGCTGCGCGACGTGGAGAAGGGCTTCATGTCCAGCAAGCAGATCTTCGCCCTCTTCAACACCGAGCAGAGGTTGTCATCGTCACATTTATTTACTTGAATGAAAAAAGTAAAAAAAGGGAACAACTTTAAGATAAAGCCCAAGTAAATGGTAAATGGGCTTCTGTCCGATGGTCATTTTTTTTTGGCTTGGTCGCTTTACCATACGGGTCGCATTCTCACACACACACACACACTCAGTTATTAATGCTGCACTTAAATTGAGTTCACTGTCACGGCCATCAGAGACAACATTTGGCACGGTGCGAGTGTCGCAATCCCTCCTTTTTACTTAAATGAACACACCCTATCAAAATGAACTCACAGTGGAGAAACTAGAGGGCCCTCCTTTTTGCGTAATGGCCCCTCTCGGTGTTCTATCATTATAATATGACTTGTCACAATAATTGTTATTATTTAAACTGCTTTTTATAGCCTTGGCTGGGGTAAAGGCTACGATACGTGCCTTTACAATAGAACACGGGAATGATCCAGTCAAGTACAGGCACCCCACCATTTATTTGTCGAAATGCGTTGAAAGACTTCCACCCGCTGCTCCAACTGAGGCGCAGCTGTTTGGGTTTCAACACCGACCTATTCTTAAGCAGGCGTGTTTCTGCCGCTGTTGCGCATCCACAGGAACGTCTACAAGGACTACCGGCAGCTGGAGCTGGCCTGCGAGAGTCAGGAAGACATCGATGCGTGGAAGGCCTCCTTCCTCCGCGCCGGAGTTTATCCGGAAAGGGTCACGGTACGGTTCATTCGGATGCGCCGCGCCGCACTTTTACTTTTCACCCTACATGCACGGCGATGAGTCCTGTCCAAAAAATTGCGGGCGCGCTTTTGTACGAGATCGCACGGTCATGTGAATTTTGTTCCGTTTTTTTTTGGGGGACGGTTAATGTACATTTGTGTCTTTTTGTGTCTCTTTGTGTCGTCGTGTCTCTCATGTCACTCTGTGCGTGTCCTTTTCAATGTCTCTTATCCGCCCATCCCTGTTTGACCACGTAGGAGAAGGAAGGAAAGGTACGTAAATAGACTGTGAACCGTTTATCCAAAACGAACCCTCTCCCGATCCCCATCCTTTTATTCCTTACGTGATGAGTTATCTCTATTTACAGAAGGCTGGCAAAAAAAAAAAAAAAAAAACAATGTAATAAACAGCTGCATAAGAAGTAAATAAAAAAGAAAATAGCATTTCCACAATTTCATTTCCCCATTTCCTGGTACTTCATCGCGTTTCACATTCATCCTCTGCTCTCCAGTCCGCTGGTCTTCTCGAAAACCGAAATTCTCCGAATTTGTCCCCCGCAGAGCGACAGCGGCGACGACACCGGCTCGGACAGCTTCATGCACAGCATGGACCCCCAGCTGGAGCGGCAGGTGGAGACCATCCGTAACCTGGTGGACTCCTACATGGCCATCGTCAACAAGACCGTCCGCGACCTGATGCCCAAGACCATCATGCACCTCATGATTAACAACGTCAGTCCCTGTTGCTGGCCTACGGACACGCTCAACGTGTCCCTCCCCCCCCCCTCCCCCCGGCAGAATCGTGTTTTTTTTTGTTGTTTTTTTCAAACGCAGCTCAGGAAAAAACAAAATGCTTTCTTGCTGTGTTTCCCCCCCCCCCCCCCCCAGACGAAGGAGTTCATCAACGCCGAGCTGCTGGCCCAGCTGTACTCGTGCGGGGACCAGAACGTGCTGATGGAGGAGTCCCAGGAGCAGGCGCAGCACCGCGACGAGATGCTGCGCATGTACTACGCCCTGCGGGAGGCCCTGGGCATCATCGGCGACATCAGCACCACCACCGTCACCACCGCCATGCCGCCGCCCGTGGACGACTCCTGGCTGCAGGTGCAGCGGAGCGGCTCCGGGGGAAGGTGAGGAAGGCCGCGAACCCTCTCTGGGTATGTTGCCTTTGCTGTGGTTGCGTAGTTCGCCAGTGTCA
Source organism: Colistium nudipinnis (assembly GCA_016785305.1). Taxonomy (NCBI): domain Eukaryota; kingdom Metazoa; phylum Chordata; class Actinopteri; order Pleuronectiformes; family Rhombosoleidae; genus Colistium; species Colistium nudipinnis. The sequence continues at coordinate 269,758 of JAFBJU010000116.1, read as the reverse complement.
TTTTTCGACCCCCCTCCTCCTCCAGGTCTCCGGCCACCAGTCCCCTTCCAAGCCGCCGGGCCCCGCCGGGGCCCCCCGGCCGCCCCGGCTCTCGCGGGCCCCCGCCCGGGCCTCCTCCTGCCGGGGGCCCCCCGGTCCCGTCCCGCCCCGGAGCCTCCCCCGACCCCTACGCCGGGGCGCCGCCCTCCGTGCCCTCCCGGCCCAACCGCGCTCCGCCCAGTGTGCCCAGGTGAGCGTCTTACAGAACCTCGGCGACCCCTTTCTCCCGCACCCACGTAGTTCCTGGACGGGTAGACGCTCCCCCCCCCCGCCCTTTGGTTTCACTCAGACCACCTTTGGTATCCGCCTGCCGCCATTTTTGAAGCTTCAACGCGCTCCCATGCATCGCCATCCACAGCTTGCCCCCCGCCGCTCGTCTCTAACACGCACACCTCGCCACTGTCCTCATTCCGGTGATGAATATATGGGAGCTTTACAATGAGGGCGCTGAAGACAACTGGCGCCTTTTTTCGTTGTGCGTGCCTATGTTTGTGAGTTGGCTTTTTTTTCCCCTTTAAACCTGAACTGATTCATGGTCAGAAATAGCTCGCCTCTTTTTTTTCTTTTTTTTTTTTCCCACCCGCAGGAGACACTAACGTTGCCGAGCGAAGCTCTCGCAGACAAATTCGGCCTCTTGGAAATTGCAAATAGCGATCCGAGCTTCTCAATAAACCTCAACGTTTTTAATCCCCCCCCCCCGAGAGAGCCGAGCACGCGCGACATTGGTCCTTTCCTGCACTGTAACTCTTTGCGCTCCTTTTTGTCCCCCTCTTCTCTTCACCCCCTCTCTCCTCCACCACACCTCTGTCCCACACGCGACTTGCGGCTCCTTCCTACAGAATCACTGTCACTGACCAGTGAGGGATGACGCTTCTGGTATGTTGGGTACTGTCCGCCATCATCATCATCACCATCATCACCGTCATCCTCGCTTGGGCCCCCCCCCCCCCTTTTTTTTTCTTTTTTTTTTTTCCTCCTCCTCCTCTCAGTGCACGTTCTTCTCGCTGCATGCTGCCGTCTGCATTTTCTTACTCCTCGTTTCTCCTTTCAGCGCGCCGCCTGACAAACGCACAACCAGCGTGTGTGTGCGTGCGCGCGCGCGCGTTGGTGCCCGCCTTAAGTGTGTGAGCCGATTATGGTCTTCAGCCTTTTTGCCCGTCGGCGCTAATTTGTTTCTCGAAAGGGGGCATCGTTATGTCAGACCAGGGAATGGATCTCAGCGTTCTCCGTTTCAGCCGCGTATGGGTGGAACAGGATTGAATCTCGCCGCCTGACAAACGCACAACCAGCGTGTGTGTGCGTGCGCGCGCGCGCGTTGGTGCCCGCCTTAAGTGTGTGAGCCGATTATGGTCTTCAGCCTTTTTGCCCGTCGGCGCTAATTTGTTTCTCGAAAGGGGGCATCGTTATGTCAGACCAGGGAATGGATCTCCGCGTTCTCTTCCGTTTCAGCCGCATATGGGTGGAACAGGATTGAATCTATCCAAACAGGAATCGTTTTGGATAGATTCCATCCGTATGTGACGTGTACATGCACCGACATCCCACCCACCACCCCCCCCCCCTCCCGGAGGTGTCTGTTGTGTTACCACCGGTTCAGACGAAACCACAGGCGCTATATACACATTTACGAGGCCATAAACACACTCTCGTCATGTTTCACCCGGCAACACAGGCCTGTAAACAAGTAGCTGGATTTCTCCTTTGTATAGTCATGGGTTTGTGTATGATGATCTACAATGAGTTTACAAAGACATTTTTGGTCTCCACTTCCATGGAATGGACAGAGTGACCGAAGCCATATCCATAACCCATACAGAAGTGGGTATGGTTTCATCTAAACTGGCTGGGAACAAATACGCAGGCCCTCCCGGAGCCTGTGTATTCCTCCTGCAAAGCTAAGATAACCGGCTGCCGTTACATGTTTCCCGCACGGGCGTGACAATTATCCATAAACTCAGAAATAAACCGAAACTTTCAGTTTGGAGTTTCAAACTCTGAGTTGAATGGGAACCACTTTTATTCCCCCAACCCAAACATTTAAAATGTACGTGTTTGCACGTTACAGTTTTCAGAATCATGTTTTTTCCCCTCCTGTTGCCTTTGGTGTTTTTTTTTTTACGTGATGGCTGTGTCTTATATTTTTCATTAACTGTAGCACTAAAGGATTATTTATACAAGTGTGCAATGAAAGAATGGGTTTATAATGTTTTTAGAGGGGACTCAGATGTGGTGATTCCAAATTGAGGCCATGTTTGCTTTTTTAGGATTTCGTCCGTGTGTTATCCCAATATGTCGGCGTATTAGTGTGTGTGTGTGTGTGTGTGTGTGTGTGTGTGTGTGTGTGTGTGTGTGTGTGTGGAGGTGCAGTGTTTGTTGTGTATGCGCATGACTTTACACACGTGGGTCCCCACCAACACCCCGACGACACTAATCCGACCCTGTCCCCTCTCTTCTTTGTATCTCTTCCTGTGTGTCTGTGTGTCCTCGGCAGTCGGAGACCCCCGCCCTCTCCGACCCACTAGTCCTTTCTCCCCGCGCTCTGTCCGTCCCTCCTCTGGAAGAGAGTCCACGGACGACAGCGCCACCTCCCTGTCGCTCTTTCTGCCTCGTCTGACCTCAGCCTTCCTGCACCAACTCCTCCCCCCCCCAACCTGCCGCTCTCCTCTCCCACCCTCTCCCCCCCCCCCCCCCACGTCCCCACACAGGGATGACGAATACTTGAAACACACCTGCATGACCGACATACAGGCAGGCTGCAACCTCAGTTTAAATAATCTATGTAGAGATTACGAAATGACTCATGAGAAACAAATTGGTGAGTGTATGCGCCCATATGCATGCACACCTGCTTACATGCACACACATACAGTATTTATATATATATATATATATATATATATATACACACACACACACACACACAAGCAAACACACAACCTATTTTGTTCCTCCTTTGAACCCGAGAGAGGCGACTTCTGCATGCCACTTATACTCCATCCTTTTTTAATGGCAGCTCACCGAATTATTTTTCACTATATATATATATATATATATATACACACACACACACACACACAAGCAAACACACAACCTATTTTGTTCCTCCTTTGAAATAGAAATAGACTTTATTGTCTTTGTATGTTACACACACAACGAAAACCCGAGAGAGGCGACTTCTGCATGCCACTTATACTCCATCCTTTTTTAATGGCAGCTCACCGAATTATTTTTCACTTTTTTTACATCACATATTTATCTTTTTCTTCTTTTTCTTTATTTTATTCCTAAAAAGGAATACTCACCCTGTATGGCCTTTCATGCCTGACGAAAAATATTTTCAGCAGTTTTTCTTTTCTTTGGTTTTAAGAAGGACACAAAAAAAAATATATATATATAACATCCAGCAGAAATTATTCAGTGCATTTATATTTGGCCATACTTTCTATTTGTTTCCGAGCTGCACTGCACTTCTCGCAGTATTTCGGGCTGCAAGTTGAAAACAACAGACTTTTCATTTCAAACCATTGTCTTCGAGTTTTGATGTACAATAGTGCTCCCGCAAAATCACAGGTGAGGAAACACTTATCAGGTCAAATCACGTCTCTGTTTCTATTTAAGATCCCAACAGGCAAACAGTCACATTCAGATGTTCAATATAGAGGTTGCAAGTTGTGTGTTTTTTTTTATCATTCTTATGAGCTAAACATTGTAATCATCTTGTTCATCCTGCCATGTCAGGGCAGATTGGGGGCTGCTGCTCCCCATCTTTACTTTTCCTCCTCCTCCTCTTCCTCCTTTTGCTGTAGGATAGAAGCACTGATTGTGTGAGGAAATGACTGTCTCTTTTTTTTTTTTGATTTGGTCGAGCTTTATTCAGTAGTTGAATTATTTTAAGTGCCACAGCCTAATTGCTCACACACATTGTGTCACATTCACCTCCTAAAACATTGTTGTCTGTACTTCCACAGAACCTATGCAACAAAAAATGGTTTCCCAATCTTCTTTTTTACTTGAACAGGCTTCTCCTGCGCCACTTTTCCCACTTTCCTCCACCATTCTTCACAAAAACGTACTATATTGTACAACTAAGGCGGGATCTAAATAGAAAGTGCAATATATATATATAACTCACTGTGAATCGAAACTCACAGGGCGTTCTTTCCAAAATGTATCTAAACGACCCTCTGGCGGTCAAAGGCAGGAACTACATGCCATAGTAAGAGCAGCCTTAGTGCAAGCATAAAAGCCTATCAACCCTTCCGCTTGGGAGTTTCAAAGTACAAGCTCACCCGACGTAAGTAGATTAAAAAACGACCGCAAAAATTTATAAAACGACGATTTATATGCAAACCCTCTTCACGGCACTATCATAAAACCAGACGTGGTTTGAAAAAAAAGTATTTGGGAGGTGGGAGCGGAGCACATACATAGGCAAAGTTAGCATCGATGTTCCCAAACGACACGTTTGTATTTCCGCTCAGTATTTACCGGAAGTGGTGACGTACTTCCCAGCTGACGTACTGGCACGCTTTTATATTTGCATTAACGCTACTTTAGTTTAGATTATCAGCGTACTAGCTAGCTAAGTAACGTTAGTGCAAATATAAAAGCTTACCAGGACTTCCGCTGGGAAGTACGTCATCCCTTCCGGTAAATACTAAGCGGAAACTCAAACTCATTTTTGAAAATTGACGCTAATTTCGCCAATGTATCTGCTACTCTCCCACGTCCCCGATCAAACGTTTCAACCCACGGCTGGTTGTATGATAGTGCTGTGAATGGATGTTACGTCTTAATCGTTGTTTCATACATTTTTTCGGTCGTTTTTGTAGCTATTTATTTCGGGTGAGATGGTATTTTGAAACTTCCGACCGGAAAATGTGATAGGCTTTTACACTTGCACTAACGCTGCTTTTACTCGGTCATGTAGTTCCTGCCTTTGGCCACCAGAGGGTCGTTTAGATACATTTTGGAAAGAACGCCCTGTGAGCTCTGGACACACAGGGACATCTCTCTGCAGACAGCTGCACACCACCAACCCCAAAGAATCAGAGTACATTTTTATCTAAGAGGAGGGGAATATGTGGCCCTTATGGGAGAAGAATCTCTGGACTTTGTATTTCATTGACTTTCTTCTGATGTACTGACAGGAACCCTTTCAGGTTGATAATCTGCCCTTTCTTTTCCCTCTTTTTTTTTTCTTTTTCTTCCCTCTCTCAGTGGTCACGGGGGTGAGTGAGAGCATGAAAACAGCCAGTCTATGCATAAAACTGTCCAACGCTCCCTTACTCTTTCACCCTCACTTTTGCCTGTGAGTTGAACCCGTCTGCTCAGTTTTCCTTGTCCACCACTGAACTCTGCCGTCAGTGTGATGTCTTGTATTTTGGACTCGTAAAACACACACACACACACACGCACACAAACATACCCTCCAGCTTTGACAAACCCCTTCACTGATGATGTAATTCTCATACCTGAGAGTCTTCGAGCATATTCTACCTATGATTTATCAGTAAATACTTTATAATAGACATATCTTATTGCGTTATTCTGTATATGTGAGGTGCAGCTTATGGGACTTGTACTTATACCGTCTAGAGAATTTAGTCTGCAATGTACGAGATTGCTGAATATTTAAACGATTATTATGAACACATGAGTATCTGTATAAGGAAATATTTGAAAAACGGACCCAAAAAAAACAAACATATATATATATATATATATATATATACTAGAGTGATGTACATGGGCATCTGCGGGCTGTTTGATACTTGTAGAAATGTAGAAGAGAGGGTTTTTTTTGTTGGTTTCGTTTGTTTCTCCTGTCTCTCGGTGTGTGTGTGTAGTGGAACCAGGAGATGCTGTGCGAGTGTGCGAAGTCCTGCAGCGGTCGGCTCCTTGGCCCTGTGCGAACTGTCGTGGGTTAAAGGATGACTGTACTCTGCGGGACTGCTGTGCTTCAGTGTCAACACATTAAAACCTCAGTGTACTGACAAGAGCTTTTTCTCTCTCTTTCTTGCTTCCCTTTTTTTCCCCCCTCTTTTCCGATTCGTCACATCAGCATCGGTCGGTACACGATGGGGAAACGTTCTAAAAAATATGAATATACATATTTATCAAATATGTTCCATCTGTAGCATCTTTGTGTTGAGGATGTTGATGTTGAAAACAAAACAAAAAAAATCATGCTTATCGTTGTCTGGTAGAAATTGTTTGGCAGAACAGTTTGGGGATATTATTATAATTATGAACGGACATAAATACAGACACAGATTAAGTTGCTCAATCATTTTTATTCAGGAGAAGGGGAGAAATTATTACTTGGGGAAAGAAAGAAAAAAAAAAAAAAAATCCAAAAGCTTCTTTCTGAAGCAGCCCTCAGTCAAATCAGTTCTCCAAACACTCCTTCATTTCCTTCCGCCAGTCTCGTTCTATTGTACATTAAAACTGATTAGTTCCGATGCTAAGTTACTTCAAATAAATATATTTTCTTTTCTAATCAATCTTTGTATTAAATCACAGCCAGTCAGTAACCACCAACAACCCACGGCTCTGTACTTAGACGCGCTGGCGGAGCAACAGCTCCTCCTCCTCCTCCTCCTCCTCACACACGCACACACACCAGGCATAATGAATATACAATATGTTACACAGTTACAGTATGTACACAGCCTCTTTTACAGTAAAGACAATAAATGCTTCCACATTGCTATTTGTGCCAATCACGCCGCACATTGTTTAACGGTGAATTGGAACAGGTGGGAAGTTGTGTTATCCACATCTATTCATTTTACAAGCCCAGAAACACCATTAGAAGGATTTGATTTGATGTGTTGATATATGCGTAACTTTTGGTCACAGCCCCCGGCCCCTACCCCGCCCCGCCCCCCCCGAAAAAAAACAAACAACTAAAAAAAAATCTACTTTGCGGCATTTTTCCACGGGAAACCGAAAAGCAACAGAATGCCAAAAAGCCAGGGATTTTAAAAGCAATAATAACATTCATGATGGAGTTAATGTATTCGCAAACCACCAGTAACTGTAAAAGTGCCGCGGGTTAGGGTAGGCAAGTGCATTTGGCCCCCCGAACGCCTTTGGCTTAAATTACATTTCACTTTCCGTAAAACACCAACCAAATCTGCCCTGGTACTTTCTGTCCCGTTACTTTCTGTTCGAAATATCAAGTGTGCAATGTAATGTAACTTGGCAAATATGGAATTCTCCTCGCAAATGAGCTCGCAATTGGGATTGCAAAGGCTCCCCGGGACAGGCAAGCCTAAGATGTCCACGTTCTCACTCTCACAAAAAAAACAAAAAAAAAACGGGGAAAATGGGCTGTGATAATGAATGTGACGATGTTCTTGGTCGTTACAGGAGTTGTAAAGGATTCCCCCCCCCCAAAAAAAGAGGAGTCCCCACACTATAGAAGCCATTGAATCTGTCCACCGAGCCGGGCCCCGTCTCCGGTGAAAGGAAAGAGGTACGAAGCGGGTCAAAAAATGTTGGGACGCTCCCTAATTTCGGATTTATTTGACACCGAAAGGAAAGGCCCTCAAGTATTGACTGACAAATGGGAAAAGGCAATTGAACTTCCCCGCTTCAGGAATAGACAGCTACCTCTCACAAGTTCCGATTGGTCCCGCACTTTTTACGGTCATAACGCCTTGGCTCTCGAAGTGACCCCACCCCCCATTACTATTTACACCCGTTGGTCTCTCGTGCACACGCGCACGCTAAATGAAATGAAATTCGCTTTCACTGGAACCCTCAGCGACGGGAACGCGGCATCATAGGATTTCCCCCTTTTCTCCGTAGAGGCTGAGCGGTGGAAACAGAGCTGCAGTTTTGGTGCAATAGTAGCAATAATATAACTCTCCGCAAAAGAACGACACTTGAAAGGAAAGGGAAGCACGCGCGCACGCACACAGTCCAGTTGTAAAGGATGTGCAGGAATTCATCTTTGACGTGCAGAAACCACAAGGTACATTTCACGATATAGAACAGGCTCTAATTCTTAAAAGGGTCTAGTTCCGAAACGCGAAGCAACCCCTTTCAGGACCCCGCCCGATCTTAAAAAAAAATACCCCTGTCCTCAGTCCAACGAGGTGGCGTCATGGCACGAGGACAGCATTTCCGCATATTTTAACACATTGCGCCGTACAAACATGACTTGTTTTTAGTGTTTGGAGGGGGGAAAAAAAAAAAAAAACCCACAGCGCAAAAAAAAGAAAACGCAGTTTTAGGGACAGTATCAATCTGGGACGCCTGCCACCGTCCTTCCTTAAAACCGGTCACATCACCGGTGAGCTCTCGACCTTGAAATGGCAACAAGCTCCATAATTAGTATTATTATTATTATTATAATTATTATTACTATTAATATTCACTTACTCGCTTTTCCTCTCTTCTCTTTACGCTACAATCTGGGACGCCTGCCACCGTCCTTCCTTAAAACCGGTCACATCACCGGTGAGCTCTCGACCTTGAAATGGCAACAAGCTCCATAATTAGTATTATTATTATTATTATAATTATTATTACTATTAATATTCACTTACTCGCTTACACGCGAACAGATGATAGTAAATATTTCGAGGTGTGACATTCAATGGTGGTGCTCTTTTTTTTGGGGGGGGGGGTTGTGCGCGGTGAACTGTGTTAAAAGGATTTGCAAAAAAAATAATAATAATAAAAAAAACAAAAAAACAAAGTGGCGCACAAACCGACTGTGAATTTCTGAACAGCTCTTTAAAGTAGTATTTTTTTTTAAACAAGGGGGACATAATATATAGACCCCTTTATTGCACGGATGTGTCAAATGAGAGACGGGGTGGGGGAATAAAGATAGCCGTAAGGAGGAGGAATCAGAATATGTTCAGGAATACTCATTATCTCCTCTCCGGGAAGAGCATCATGGACAAAAAAAACAACAAAAAACGACAACATAAGAAGAGAAAATACTCTCTCTCTCTGTCTCTCACCCCCCCCCCCTAACACCCCCCCCCCCCCCCCCCCACTCTGGGTCAAAGACATTCTTCAATCTGTGACTAGGTTTTGTGGGGGGGAAGGGGGGGGGGTTGTCGGACACACAAGTGCTTGTGAATGTGATGCGTAAGCTTTAAACACCTTTGCGCTGTGTCGTTTTAATATTCCCCCAATACTTTGAGTACTACATGTCCCGTGTCGCACACTCACCCTGGCACGCGTCTTTGTCACGCATGCCCCCCCCCCCTCCCCTCACACCACCAGGATCTTCACCTCGTCCTGCTCGTCAGGCCGGTAGAAGAAGGGGATGCAGGGGTTCTCCCCGAGGAAGGCGGGCGACCTCGGACCCCCCTGCGGGTTCTGGATCTCCTGGAGCAGCTGCATGATCTGCCGGGCCGTGCCGTCCTCCGTGGGCACCAGGGACTTGGGCTCGGCGGGGGCCGGCGCGGCCTCCGGGCCGGCGGTGGGCTCCGACAGGGGAACCACCTCCATGGGCTCTGCAGAAGAGGGGGAGAGGTGAGCCGTGTTTTTCCCACCTGAAATTCCTCCCATTTCTTCCCCCCGGGTCGTGCGTTACCTGCGCCGCCGCCGCCGCGGAGCTCGGCGCCCGCGTGCTCCCGGTGCTCGGGGTGAGCGCCGTCCCCTCCGGCGGGGAGCAGGTCGGGGTTCGGCGCGCTCGCCCCGGACACAGCTTGGGCGTAGCGGGCGTACCAGTCGTTCCGCTCGGCCACCAGCCGCATCACCAGGTCCTGCAGCTCGGCCAGCTTCGCCTGGTGGCGTGGCCGGAGACACGACGGAGGGGAAGAGTGAGCCACGGAAGTGTTGCGCGGCGGCTACATTGCGAACATTTCGTACGATTTTCTTCGACGACCACGGTACCTTCATCTCCTCCTTGTCCTGGGCCAGCATGCTGATGTACTGCTCCTTCTCCTGGTGTTTCTGCTTCATGATGGCCCGCTGATTCTGGTACAGGGCTATGTACTCCCCTGGAAAAAGACAGAGAGAACTTCACCATACCCCAAAACTCGGAAAGTGACGAGGAACCCGTCGGGGACAAAAAAAAACAAAACACCGTGGGTGCGTCTCACCTATAGTGTCGGTCTCTCCCGACAACTGGATGCAGCGGTGCTCCAGCTCCTCCACCCTCTCCTTCAGGTCGGCTTTCTCTTGCATGAGGGAGGTGAAGCGCTTCTGAAGCTTCTCCATGGCAACTTCCAGGGCCTGGTGAATTTCCACTGGCACTCCTCCTTCTAAGCCAGAGGCGGCGTAGGGCGGATCAATTACAATGGCCAGAAGTCAGGACCAGAGAGGATTTCAAGCAGGCGCGGCTCTCCTCGGCGTTGCTCACCTGAATGCTCGCGGCCGTGTTCACAGTGGCCGCGCTCGTCGTGCTCGTGATGATGCTCGTGAGCGCCTGTGTGGCTGCGGTGTTCCAGGCTGAGGGCCACGGCGGCCTGGTGCCGGGCGGTCATGTGGAGCCGGTGCTCCTCCTCCAGTTGCCTCCTGGCCTCGTCCCTCTCTTCCTCCAGCTGAGCCAGCGCCCCACGGATAAACTGCTCCTGCAGGGGTGGGGAGACGGGGTTGATCAGGATGGCGGTGAGTAGCAAAATGTGTTCATCATCACCATGGTCGTTTTTCTGTTACCGCTGGTTGAGAAGTCCAGGTGCAGGAAATCTACAAATCCTTAAAGGGTCACCTGCAAGCCTAATCTCTGAGGACAAAACATTCATCCTCCTCCTCACCATCTCTTCCTGGCTTTCAAAGTCTTCTGGGATACCTAGGGAGTCGGACATCTTTGGACCCTCTTGCGAGGACTGGCTCTCCACTCCATCACCTAGATGACGTCGTGACAAATGAAAGCGGTCACTGCGCCTTTCCCCGAATGGGCCACATTTTTCATTTCTTTTTCTTTTTCCACGTCATCCAATTTGTGATGACTGAATTGAAGCGCTGGTGCTGCAGCTCTGTGATAGAATTACAGCTTGAAATGTGACGCGCACAATCAAATAAAGACAGGGGATGGCATCAACAGAGCAACCGCAAAAAAGACCGACGTCTCACCTTGGTCTCTGGGCGGTGTCGCAAAAGCCGAGCAGTTGAGGAGCTCCTTCACCTCAGCCTTCAGCTGCTCATTGTCTCGGACGACCTGCTCCAAATGGTCCTGGGGGACGGGAGGAGGCGGGGAGGATTTCAAAAAGGAGGAAGAGCAAACCACGTGCAGGAGGGTTAAAGAAGGGGAAATGGCCGAAAGGGAGTTTTTCCCGCTGCAAATTCAGTCATTTCTGCCTTTTGAGCGACCACGTGCACACTCATGCCGTCAGCGCACCTGCGTTTGTCTGAGCTGACTGTGGCTGATCTCCAGCTGCGCGCGGCCGTGGCTCTCGTCGTGCTGCAGGCGGTCCATGAGCTGGACCTGCTGCAGATACTGATGGTGGATCTGTTCTCTCTCGGAGGCCAGGCTCTGGTAGCCGGCGCAGTACTGCTGCAGGTGGGCCACCACCTGGTCCCTCTGCTCCATCAGCGCCTGGGTCTCCTGACCTTTCAAGTCCAGCTGGAACCGGGTGGGTAGGGGAGGCATCAGTACGGTAAACGACGACACTCTTGCCTAAACCGCCGTTTAATCTGGGTCTGGATGGCCCTATGGAATATTGTGTGAATGCGCGTGCGTGTGACCTCACCTGCTCCTTGAGATTGTGCATTCCCTCTTGCAGTTCCCCCATCCTGCGAGCCAGCTCCTTTTTCACGTGTTGCTCTGACTGAATGGCGGTTGTGAGCTCCATGTTCTCATTAGTCTGCATAAATGAGTGAAGAATTTGGGCTTAGTGGCAGAGGTCGCCAAACGTCTGAGGTCAATCTCTTTGTTATGGAGGCACTGTTAAAAACTCAACAGCCGGACGAACGAACGAATAACCGGAGCTGGTCTGACAGCAGTACCGGGAAATGCCGGGCCAGAGAGCGAGAGAGAGAGAGAGTCATCAGCCTCACCAGCTTGACGAAACCGTTCTGCAGCTCGGCCAGCTGGTCCTTCAGCGTGCGGTTCTGGGTGAGAGCGCGGCTGATGGTGGCCTTGTCCGACTGGACGTCCTCCAGCATGCGCCGGCGGTCGTCGGCCTCCTGCGTCCGGCTGTCCACCTGCCGCTCCATCTCGCCCAGCCGCGTCTCCTGCTCTGCACACAGGCGGCTCAGCTGCTCATTATCCCTCAGCTGGAGGAAACAGTACAGAGGCTGAGAGGCGGGTGGTTGCCCTAAGGATCGTCGCAACAGTCTGCAAATCAGTGTGCCTTTCTTCCAAAAAAAAACGGTTATTGAACGCATTCATCCGAAGGGGCGCGAAATCAAATTGCACATCCACAAGTTCAGGATTGGAGACCTACCTGGGCCTGGTACTGTGCCAAAACGGTTTCTTTCTCTCCCTGTAGTCTGGCGAGAGACTCTTGCAGAGCCACCTCGCTCTCCGACGGCCCCGACGGCTGAGGCTCTGCGCAATCCTGAAGGGCTCTCTCCTGGGACAACAACGCTGGAGGAAAAAGAAGGGTGAGCATGAAGTTTGATACGTCATTGCCCTAATCGTCCGCAAATGCACGCCATAAGACGAAAAAGAGTTCTGGGTCGGTGTCCGGCCACGCGTATAATCCAGCGGCGCGCGGAGGGGGGAAAAAAGCCCGGGGGCACACTTAAGAGCCATCGAGAGACCATCACTTTGAGTGGCGTCGAAATTTGGCCCCTCCGCATTTGGCTCTCCTTGAGCTGACGAGCTCCTTAAATCAGATGCACATCACTCAAACATCTGCACACAACCACACCCATTACTCCTGTCGGGAAAACAGTCCGAAAATGGAAGGGGGCGGTGGTTGCGTGCAGAGGACCGCCCCAATACCTGCGGCGTCTTTCAGCTCCGTGATGCTGGTCTCCAACTCTTGGACTCGGTCGATGTGCCTGTCCCTCTCCTCCGCAACCAGCGACACCTGCGCAGACATGTCGCACGTATGAATTCGCCGCATATTAGAAGAAGGCGCCGCGCCCCCTCATTTTCGATGCTCCCTGATGGATCACCTGTGTCAACAGCTGTTCCGTTTTGTCCTTCCAGACACGGCCCTCGTCCTGGATCTGATCCGCGTAACAGTCCCTCTCCGTCTTCAGCTGGCCAAGGGACTCCAGCAGCTACATGGCAGACACCAGGATGAGTTAGCAGCCCGAGTGGTGACCCCAAATAAGCAGGTAAGAGTCCAGACGCACATTTCACGATAAGTCACATTTTATCCTCATACCCGCAATTACCGGCGGTAAAATGAAAACAATGGGAGAGCTATTTAGACACGCGCAAGAAATAGAATAGGCCCTGGCAGACGGACCTGGTGATTGCGTGTCTCCAGCTGCTGCTTGTCTTCCAGCAGTAACTGAACCTGCTGGTTGGCACTGCTGGGATCTGACTGAGTGGAGCACTGGAATGAAAAGCAGGGAAGTGTATTATAAGAAGGTGGTGGATTCAAGAGGCGCTTTAGTGTGTCGCGCTTGTGTTCCAACGCACCTGCTGCAACACCAGGTCAGCCATCTCGAGCCTTTTGCGAAGCTCGTCCACCTCCAGCCTGAGGGCTCCGTTCTCCTGCGAGGTCAGCTTCAGCTGCTCGGACAGCTCGGAGCTCTGCTGCTTTGACTCGTCACTCACATTGCTGCAAACACAAATGCAGAATGGTCATCCTTTCTGGCCAGCCGGGGTCTAAGTAGATAGGACTGATGGAAGGCCTTCGTGCCGCCTGTTGCTTCGTGCAAAAATATATATATATATCTCCTCGTGCATGTAAGGATAATTAGAATGACGGACTCACTTGACTTTAAACACCTCTAGCCTCAGGCTGTCTCTCTCCTTCTCAAGTTCCTTGTTGTGCTGAAGCCAAAAAGAAAGGGGAAAACAAAAAAAAGCATCGATTGAAGAAAACAGAGAAGCAGACAGCAGGACAGGAAGTCACAACGTGTTTTTTGTGGGCCTGCCTATCTGCATTACATGCTTGCAGCCGACAGTGAGTTGAGTCGGTTTCTCTTTTGAATTGCATGGTTGCGACTCATTTTACGGTGAACTCGGTTCACAGGGAGTACGGACCTTTTCAAACTGTTTCTGCTGTGCCGACACAGAAGAGAGTGTTCGCTCCAGCTCTGACATTCTTTGCTTTGTTGACTGCAGACGGCTGTTCAACTCCTCTGCGTCAGCTGTACACACGCACACACACACACAAATCAGAGACCAGAGGCTTACTTTGCTTAAACCACAAACGTAAACTAACCTGATTTCTGCCGCGCAGCCTGTTGTGTGTACTGCAGTGCCGTTTGTAGCTCCGACTTCTCCGATACCAGAATACCGATGGTCTGGATGTGAACCTGGAAGAGCAACGGCAAACGTAGAGCTCAGTTCTGCGGGCCTGATTCGTCACTTGGTCCCCTTGTTGCGACACAAACGCCATTTTTTTTTTTTTTGTACGAGTTCGCACGTTGGTCAGCATAGGGGGCGGGTCGGGGTGGCATGGGCGTGTTCTCGCGCCGGACGCGCGAAGTTACCTGTAACTGCTCCCGCATGGCCCCCTGCTCTTTTGTGAACCTCTGCTCGAATTCTTTTCGCTCCTGGAGGAACGGGGGACAGAAGGTTAGGGATGACCAGAAAGGGAGGGCGAAAATGTGCCGATGTTCAAGCGGGTTGTCAGTTCAAGCAAAGGGGAAAAAATGGTTTACCTTTTGGAGCTGGTCTGTGAGCACCTGAGATTGCTGTGCCTGCCAGATCAAGATAAAATATCAATTTAAGCATGGGAACGGTCGACGTGTCTTTCGTTAGCCTGGCAGTGCAATTCTCTAAAAGGAGAAGGCATATTCTGGCACAAAATCTGCGGGACAGGCGGGACAGGAAGGACGGAATGAAATAACTGGCCTGGTCTGTCGGATAACTTGTGTTTATAGTTTCTATGTGTACACTCGTATATTGTTGTTAGTATGTTAAATTGGCTTGATAAAAGTCTTAGAATAAGGCATCTACTATCAGTTCGTTACAGTTCTGCCCCGAGCAACCATGCATGGTCCATTGTGTGGCTACTAAAAGGTGGTATGCAGAATGAATACAGTACATGCACTGGTGCGGTATAAAAAGAAAATCGTGGTCGTGCTGGAAAGGGGTTGGAAAAATATAACAATATACACACAAACACACACACACACAGCCGCTTACCAGCTGGTCTAGCTGGGTATTGAGCTGAGAGTTTGTTAGGTTGCTGGACTCCAGGGCGGCTGCCAACTCCTGGTTCCGATTCTATTGCGTGCACACATGCATCCGAGGAAAAAACGAGAAATTAAAATGAGAAGGGTAGAGTGCCGTGGCCAAAGTCGAACGAGGAACACGTGGAAGGAGGAGGACAAATTCACCTTTACAGATGGTGCAAAAATGTCTTTTTTTGCAATGACACAAAACACAAATAATTGAAACAGATGATGGTTGCGGAAACAAAAAAGTTTTAACCATGTCGAGCCTTCGTAACCACATACTGTCATCGAGTCATTGTGCAGTGTACGCATACAAATGAAATTCCCTGATGTAAAAGGGTCAAACCAGGGATGTCTAGATAACAGATAATTAAGATAGTTTTCTTTTATTGCCCTTTTTTTTTCTTGGAGATGTAATGTCATTCAAATATAAATAATTCCGCATACTATTCGCAACTTCTAAAATCTCCAACAGACATAAGTGACAATTGATACAGGAAGCAGTTTCAATACCTTTCAGAGCACAGCTAGATTGCCAACTTACCTCCATTTCTCTTTCACTGACAGCAGGTGCATCTCCATTCACATACGCAGTGGAGGACTGGAATGACACAAACCCCTCCAATTAATGCCGCTCTAAAACAAAGGTGCACCGCGCCCGAGGGACTTTCAGAATATCCTACCGCAGAGACCAGGCCGTTCAGTTGCTGCGAGAGCTGTCTCAGGCTCTCGGTGGAAGACAGTGGTCTGCAGGACAACACGCACAAAGACAATACTTTATTGCGATAGCGTATAATGTGCAATACATTTACAAAGCCAAAGGCCTTGCTTTGCCAAACCTCAGTAAATATGGCGGCGAGTGATAATGCAACCCACCGATTTTCCTCTGTTAAACTCTCATTGCCATTGGTATCAGGATAGTCCTGCAGAGATGCACATCAAAAGGAAGAAGAGAGAGTCACAGAGTCAGGCAGGCCAACGGAGAGAAAAAAACATTTCACTTATGAGGAACCTGGATGATGACCGAGCACATTAGGGCACAAACCTCCCTCACGAACAGGCAGCAATGCGTCGTAACGTTTTTTGTTTTATTTATTTTTTTACACATACATACCGCCCTGATCGGAATTCAGATATTGGCAATAATAAAATGGGAGTCCTTACGCGAAGGCGTATAATCTTAGTTGTGACGGACAGACACGAGTGGGACTAACAGAAAGAGATTTGAGAGACTGTTTAAAAAAAAAGGGGGCAGGGGGGGGAGAGAGAAAATAATGAAAGAGAGAGACACACCTGCAGGTCAGCGTTGTGACCGACAGACTCTGGCTTATTAGTAGTAGTGTTAGGCACAGCAGGGTTAGACACAGGGGAGCCGCGATCAAGCTCGCCCCTTGGGTCCTCCGGCGGCAGAGGTTGCGAAGACCCCACGGGCGTTACGGCGGCAAAAGTCTGAGGTGACACACACACACACACACACACAGACACAGACACACACACACAGACAAAATGCACACAAATTGGTTTCATACCAAGAAATTGACCACAGCGATGCTGCAAGCTTTAAGTGTGCACATGCACGAAGAAAATGGATTGCTGTACTGGCATGGATCATGTCATGTCATTTATATATCAAAATTAAGGTGATTAATAGTGAGTCAATGAGTCAATGCGAGCCAGACATTCGCAACAGATATAGCATACGTCATGAGCGCACGTAAATAAAAATTGCAACATAGAACACAAAGGCATCGATAACAACAGTTCAAATCACGACGGACAGGTACATTTCTTGTTCTCCCAGATGCATGCCTGCATGCTGCACCCAAGTGCAGATAACACGGCCATGCTGAGACTAATGTGGCCCACTGTGCATATCCCACACATTCACAATGTAATGCTATAATTGACTGTGAACTCCAGGAGATCCCCAACAATAGTTCAACAATACACCTGGTCTATGTGACACTTTTTGAGCTGTTGCGTGCTTTCTGAATTTCATATACGGTGGTACAGTGAAGTTAAATATTGAATTATTCTAACAGGATGATGATAAGTGCACGTGGCACAAGATTAAGGTAAGAGTGGGGGATGCAAGGTCAAATATTGCCAATATTGCCGCAATTTCCAGCAGGAGAAAACAGGCAGGGAGGAAACAAAGAAAGGAAAGGAGAGTGAGAAAGAATGACAGACGCTCACCTGGCTGTTGCCATAAGGAGGTAGGGCTACTCCATTGCTTTGGCTAATTACTTTCAGAATACTGTCAAACTACAGGAGAGAAGAAAAGAAAAGGCGGAGGGTGAAAGATTTGTGAAAGAGGAGAGAAGGTTTTAGAAGAGGACAGTGAGGCAAACGGGCGCAGAGACGCCGATGCTGAAGGAAACCTTCAAAGGGTGCGTGGTGAGGAGAAACTGAGAGGTATATGGCTGGTCCGAGAGGTCAGTGAATATCGGCTAATGCAAGAGGAATGTAAATAACGAGAAATGTATTGTATCATTGACTTCTGCCAACTCTGTCTTCTCCCGTGTCACAATGGTTTGAGTTCAGTCTGCCTTGGCCCACCACACACAATCAAAAATGCTGGGAGAAGATAACGTCTGAACAAACACGCGTGTTGGACCGTCGCCTGTCTGTCGTAATAAGACTGGGCGTTCCCATATTGTGACAGCGGTTAAAAGACAATCCTCTTTACCATGGACAAAGACGGACTGTAAGTGCAAAGTTACGCAAAGCCATTCGACTCCGAAGACTGGGAACGACAGGCAGGCAAATGAAGTATAGAGCGACTTACATTAATTGGAGAGTTCCTGTCTGTGGACGATGCCTCGTGCTGGCCCGGTCCCTTCACCTTCCTCTTCTTCTTGGCCCCTGCCCCGCCGCCTACTCCTCCAACGGCCTTTTCTACACCGGCCGGGGAGCCCTTCTGCTGAAACTCCTTCAGCTGTGCAGCAAATGAGAAGAAGAAGACGAAAAAAAAAATGATAGATGTGTGAACTGATTTACAAAAGCCATCACATGATCCCCGCGTTATGGTGCATTGATCCAGCAGTGAGCCGCTGGAATTCTCCCTCTCAACTTGGAGCTTAAAAAAAAACAACCCTTATTTGGAGGATGTCGTCCCTGATCACCGGAGGCGCTTTGTCGGGCTAAATGAGACGATTTCATGACTTTGGTGTGAGAGCCAGGGGTGCACTGCTTCCATTCCCAGACAATACGCCAGCTAGTCAGAAGATTCCGGTTTCAGTGGTGGCCTGGAATGCATAACCTCACTGCCAACAGGCCATGTTGACTGTCACTTTGACTTGCTCATTCAAAGGCTTACTTTTTCCTAATCAAACAACAAACGAGAAAAAAGAGGAGATGGTAACTTGAGGCAAGCTAACATCCTCTATTTGTAGTCTGCCCATGTGACCGTTTAAACACACCGTCCCGGTTCCTGTGTGGGTTTGGCCAGGAGGTCCGTGACAGCTGTCTCACGGGCACTAGTGGAGCTGCCATTTCTAAAGCGAAATGTCAAGCATCATCGGCCGGGACGATTTCAGGGCAACACATCCTGCTGACGGCTCATTTAGCCGAAGCTAACATTTCACAGCGGACAAGGCCATCCCTCAGACTAGCCGACTCGCAGTACACCTAGCTAGGGCTCACAACAAGACAGGGGAGAGGGGTGTCAGCTGTCAAAACAGTCCCCGTCATTCTATCCGGCTAACGGCGCTACAACGCTAACACCATATTTGTTATACTTGAATTATTCGTTGGCTATTCTTTTTGATTACTAAGGCATCCTGAGAGGCAAAACACAAAGCTGCCTATCTGATGTTGCAGCAGTTTTAACGCCCCCATACGACCCACTGATAGTTAGCCAAGTTGCTAACGTGAAACTGCCCTAGTTAGCACGTTGATGTTGCTAATAACTACATTTAACGTTGGCTACGAGGACACATGAAACCAATAGGTGAACAGGGTACGCTGAATTAATCGCCGACTACCCAGACGGTGTGGAATGATTTAAATCCCTTTACGAACTAAAAATAGTCAACCTAATCTGAGCAAAGTTAATGCTTTCAGTACAGGCCCAGGGATAGCACCGGTCTCCGCTGCTCGCTGAAGCCGCGGAGGAAGAGCCTTAAGAGGGGCGAGTGACAGCGCAGAGGTCGGACTACGTGGAATGACAACACCCCTGCTCTGTTAATAAATAGGTAATAAAGCGAGAGGGGGAGAGAAACCAACGACCTAAACTAACAAACCACAACGGGACCAGTGCTTCTCGTGATGATGAAGCAGGCCACTAGTAAATTCCCTTACCTTTTTCTTAGCTGCAGCGAGTTTAATTTGCCTGCTCTGGTCGGCCATCCTGCTGCTGTGCTCCGCGGCCCGGACCACGTCATCAGTTCACTGCCTGCTGCTGCGGTGGCTGCCACCGGAGGGCGCTCTTTCTGTGGCCATTAACCACAGACCCAGCGAATATCTGATAGAGATCAAATCTGATTACTTAATTGTAAAAGGAACAATCAGGGTAGTGTTGACAATCAGTTAGCTCACCTTGACCTATTTAGACTCATGAAATAGAAACCTGTATAGCATTATGCATTTTTGTGTGGGTGATTTTGTGTGTAACCTGCCCAAATACAAAAATTCATTAATTTAATTGATGTCTCATGTTGTATGTTTTATGTGTTAATTCGATTGTTTATCCGCAGTTAACTATTTGTACGAAAGTCCAGAGCGGGGTTTTAAATTGTAAGTTGCATTACAGTACTTGATTTGCCCCTCAACCATTGCCTGTCCCATCAGCTACAACACATTTGACAATGCATTAGTTACACTTTTTTTAATTTCCCTGAATCCAGTGTCTGGATGTAATTTATCAAAGCAACTGTATTTTGTTGTTCTGTTCTCAACTAAAACACTCCAGCATGGGTTTTTCGTTCACCACATCCTCATTCTCTGAAAGCAAATATACAAATATTGGAGTAATATATATATATATACATTGTTGCAGGGGCTTGACCATTTCTGGCATTCTGTCTGACTTCCTCAATTGCAGCCAGTAGTGCAATAGCTCCTCCTACACTGTATAAGGAAATGATGAAAGATAAAATGAAAGTTCCATATAGACTGTTTGGATCTCCTTTTATCCACTGCCATATCCAGGCGGGTCTATAAGAAAGGGGCCTCTGAAAACACCAAATTAAAGGAGATTATCAGGGCATAATCATAGTACATTGGTGGCCACAATTGAGGAGAGAATTAATATATACTGTAATGTCTTCTAATATCAAAATGTATATAATTTGATATATAATGTTTAATCTTTTTATTTCAGATCTGTTACTAGAATATTTTTCCTCCGTGATCTGACATAAACCACAGACATGAAAACGGAATATCTGATAGAGATCAAATCTGATTACTTAATTGTAAAGGGAACAATCAGGGTAGTGTTGACAATCAGTTAGCTCACCTTGACCTATTTAGACTCTTGAAATAGAAACCTCTATAGCAGAATGCATTTTTCTGTGGGTGATTTTGTGTGTAACCTGCCAAAACACAAAAAAAGGTGTACACTGTTCACTGCAACATAAGGCCAGAGATTGCACATGTCAAAAAATGATACACAAATTGCATGCTGCTTGCATTTCAGTGTGTACATTCACTGATAAAACGTCCAGGCAATTCATTTCATGTGATGTAATATGATTTGCATTTAGAGTTATTTAGTGACAGGCATATTACACATGCATACACATTTGTTACTCATAAAAGGTGCGTCATTATTGCTAGTCATGATACCAAACCGGTGACCACGAAGTCACACACCTTGTAACAACATCAACATGAGAATAGATGTCAATTTTTAGCATGTGGGGGTGTCATTAAATAAAAAAAAATTCAGCTAGACGAAATGTGAACATCTACTACTTCCTGGTTGCTGGAGTGGCGTGTCGCTTCACCAATTGTTTTCATCAGACAGTTAGACAGACCGCCAATCAGCATAAGCCCGGTGGGCCAAAGTCGTGACGTCTCCTCGATCCGATGTGTGCAAATCAGCGGCGGCCAGCGTGCCGGTTGGAACCAATCGTCGCGTTCCAACGAGCAGCGGCTCGTCGAATCCCGTGCTTCCACGACGGGGAAGAAGTGACGGCTTATATATGGAGAGAGCGTCGTTCATTGAACATCATTTCACAGAGACCAGAGAATAGGGTACAATCAGACGAGAACCCGTGGAGCTAACTTTACAACATCATCATTGCGGTCAAGGTATGTATGAAATTGTTGTAAATGTCATGACGACAATGTATTGCTCTATTATTCACATTGTTTCTTTAATGCTGGTAATTTTAAGCTATTTTCAAGACAGACGCCGGTGAGCTAGCCTTTGACGTTGGCGATACATTTATTTTAGTTCAACAACGGATTTTAAATTAGGTGGACAGTGAACATGACTTTAATACACCATTCAAATAAGGTCTAACGTGCAGCTGTCTGTCACTGTGGCATCACATGTCTGCTTGACACAGTAACGTGGTTAGCTAGCTGCTACCGGCAGATGGAAGGAGGAAAAAAAAAAGTCCAGTCAGAGGCATTGACAATGGACAGAGGCAGTGGAGTTCTGCTTTTCTTCTTTTTCCTCCTATTTTTCAATGCTTACAACAGTCACTATTTAAATCTTTATTCTTATCCACCTAGTTCGCGCGTATTGGATCAGAACTAATGGTTTAGGCATTTTCCGGGATCTGTCGATCAAGGCCGCGCCATCCGGCAGTTACACGTCTGAAAACCAGTGCCTTACATGAACCGAGGGAGGGGTGGGGGCATGGCTGCTGTACAGGCGGTGTGGCCTTTACGTGCCTTGATCATTCTGAGATTATAGTCAAGTAATTCGCCTTAGGGTCGTTTAACGAATAAAGACCTATTGGGGACGTGAACATTGAAAACCCACGTCATGGTTTTAATTTTTTTCCCTCCTTCATTACAGTTTTTTTTGGGGGATCTGAACCAAAAGTAAAAAAAAGATGAAGCTGTTGTGCGTGATACTGCTCATTGGTGCGGTGTTTGCTGACGATGATGATAAGAAGGAGAACGTGGGAACTGTGGTTGGAATCGACCTGGGGACCACATACTCATGGTGAGGACAAGCTTGATTTGTTAAAATATATACAAAAAGATCAAAATGTAGTTGCATTTGTGAAGACTTTCTAATCTAATTTATGAAATTATTTTCAACAGTGTTGGAGTGTTCAAGAATGGCCGTGTGGAGATCATCGCCAATGACCAGGGTAACCGCATCACCCCATCATATGTGGCCTTCACCGCTGAGGGTGAACGATTGATCGGTGATGCTGCTAAGAACCAGCTGACCTCTAACCCCGAGAACACGGTTTTTGATGCCAAGAGATTGATCGGCCGCACTTGGAGTGATTCCGCTGTGCAGCAGGACGCCAAATACTTTCCCTTCAAGGTCAGCTTCTGCTCTTCACATTTTGAATAGAAATCTGTTTGCAAGGTCATCAGGTAACTGTTGAGGGACCTACGTGGGATATTAATGTTGATGGCTGATTCTCCTTAGATTACGGAGAAGAAGAGCAAGCCCCATATCCAGGTTGACATTGGTGGTGGTCAGATGAAGACATTTGCCCCTGAGGAGATCTCTGCCATGGTGCTGACTAAGATGAAGGAGACTGCTGAGGCTTACTTGGGCAAGAAGGTATTAAAAAAAACAAAAAAACTGTTACAATACCTCAAAGCACACCCTAGGCACAAATGTGTGTGTGAGTATAGTCTTAAGTTTCTCCTCCTTTTTCCCTTAGGTTACACATGCTGTGGTCACTGTCCCTGCCTATTTCAATGATGCCCAGCGCCAGGCCACCAAAGATGCTGGAACCATCGCTGGTCTGATTGTCATGAGAATCATCAATGAGCCGTAAGTGTTGATTGATGAAAATTATCTCATTTGTGGTCCTACTGAGTTTGGGATAAGTAAGGGATATGGATATATTTGTTTTCAATTGTAATAACAAAGGCAACCATAACATTATCTTTCAGAACTGCTGCCGCTATTGCTTATGGTCTCGACAAGAGGGATGGCGAGAAGAACATTCTTGTGTTCGATCTGGGTGGCGGCACCTTCGACGTCTCCCTCCTGACCATTGACAACGGCGTGTTTGAAGTGGTGGCCACCAATGGCGACACTCACCTCGGAGGTGAGGACTTTGACCAGCGCGTCATGGAGCACTTCATCAAACTGTACAAGAAGAAGACCGGCAAAGATGTGCGCAAGGACAACCGTGCTGTGCAGAAGCTGCGTCGTGAGGTGGAGAAGGCAAAGAGGGGGCTGTCTGCCCAGCACCAGGCCCGCATTGAGATCGAGTCCTTCTTCGAGGGAGAAGACTTCTCTGAGACACTGACCCGTGCCAAGTTTGAAGAGCTGAACATGGTAAGCTTTTCAAACTATTGACACGGTTATACAAACACAATGAATGCAGCATAACTGGATTCAAAGTTTATGTTTGACATGCTGGTTAACAATGTTCTCTCATATTTCAGGACCTGTTCCGTTCCACCATGAAGCCCGTACAGAAGGTTCTGGAAGACTCTGACCTGAAGAAATCTGACATTGATGAGATAGTTTTGGTTGGGGGCTCCACCCGTATCCCCAAAATTCAGCAGCTGGTGAAGGAGTTCTTCAATGGCAAAGAGCCCTCAAGAGGCATCAACCCCGATGAGGCTGTTGCATATGGAGCCGCTGTGCAGGCCGGAGTGCTCTCTGGAGAGGAGGACACTGGTAAGTCATCCCCCTCGTATAGCAATGTCCGTTCCACTGAGCCAGGCTTTCACTTTTCATCCAGTTTACTAAATAGTGTTTCTTTCTTGCAGGTGATGTGGTGCTTTTGGACGTGTGCCCCCTGACCCTTGGTATTGAGACCGTTGGCGGTGTAATGACCAAACTGATCCCCAGGAACACTGTGGTGCCCACCAAGAAATCCCAGGTCTTCTCTACAGCTTCTGATAACCAGCCCACTGTCACCATTAAGGTCTATGAAGGTACGAGTTGGACATTGCGCTGTTAACTTGCCAAACATGATTTAAAATTTATTTCAATGGCGAATGTATTTCATTTTGGGTTTTAAGCTCGATCAACTTTTTTTTTTTAATCAGGTGAGCGTCCTCTGACAAAAGACAACCATCTGCTGGGCACCTTCGACCTGACCGGCATCCCCCCAGCCCCTCGCGGCGTACCACAGATCGAAGTCACCTTTGAGATCGACGTCAACGGCATTCTGCGTGTCACAGCTGAAGACAAGGGCACAGGAAACAAGAACAAGATCACCATCACAAACGACCAGAACCGCCTGACACCCGAGGACATCGAGCGCATGGTGAACGACGCCGAACGCTTCGCCGACGACGACAAGAAACTGAAGGAGAGGATCGATGCCCGCAACGAGCTGGAGAGCTACGCCTACTCTCTGAAGAACCAGATCGGAGACAAGGAGAAGCTCGGCGGCAAGCTGTCGGACGAGGACAAGGAAACCATCGAGAAGGCGGTTGAGGAGAAGATCGAGTGGATGGAGTCGCACCAAGAGGCTGAGCTCGAAGACTTTCAAGCCAAGAAGAAGGAGCTGGAGGAGGTGGTTCAACCCATCATCAGCAAGCTTTACGGCAGTGCAGGCGGTCCTCCACCGGAGGGCGCCGAGAGCGAGCAGCAGCAGCAGGAAGAGAGGGACGAGTTGTAGGCAGGTTTGAAGTCATTCTCTTCTGTCGCCCCTTGCCTCTCTGGTAGTGGCACATCTAGATGTACATATTGGACTGACAGGACTCAAATAGTGAGTGGACTGGATGGGAAGGGGTGGCGACAACAAGCAAACCATACTAAATCATCAAGAGACTAAAATAAGTTTCAGTGTGTGAGAAGTGTTCTCTTCGCTGGAAGGCGGAGATATTCATCAGCCCAGTTTGAGGCTTGCTGCTGCTGTTCTCAGGCAGTCCTAATGGGGTTCTCTCGTGGGGAGGGGCGGGGGGGGGGCTTAGCGGGGTGGGCAGGTCAGGTCTTTTTTGTTCCTTCAATAAGGTGTCTGGGATCAAGGGCTCCTTGTGTTAAAAGTTATTTATTGAATCTGGTCATCATTCTGCAAAGACATTGAAATAAATGTTTGATATAAAAAAAGAAAAAAAAATCTCATCTCTTGTTGCATTCATTCAAGATTTTGGGGGTACAACCCTCACCACAGACCAAATATCTGCTACGTTGTTTATCATTATCTACACTAGCCTTTTTGACAGTTTTATGGTTTCCATTAGAAACGATACTCTAGTTGAACATTTTATTCCAAATTGATTAAATAAACATCAATATCATCATGTCACAACAGTCGCAATACAGTCATTATACAAGACTCCATGGGTGTCCATCCCTCCAAACACAAAGGCCAGGTGTATTGTCTCTGAGGCCGCTGGGCCCTCAAGTTGCCCCTCGGCACACACCCTCCAGGGCAACAAGCACATGGAGTGGTCCAGGCGGTTGGGTGGTAGATCTCCTTCAAATTTCATTATGATCCATCGATTTTTGTCTGCAAGCAGAGAGGTAAAAAAGATCTAAACACAATTTTCCATGCTAAGTGCTCAACTGCTTAATTTATTCAAGACAAAAAGCATGTCGAAGCAACCTACCAGTGTTGAATCTGTACATGGAGCTGCTGGCTCCTTCTGCAGTCAAACCTCCAAAGATGTAGATGTTCTTTCCCAGCACCACTGCAGAGTGGGATGCCACTCCTGGGGGAATGTCTCCTTTAGCCTGCACTTTCTCCCAAATCATGCTCCCTTTCACAGTACACATACAATTTTGTATCCAACTTAAAGGTTTAATCGATTATCAGAGGACAAAAAAAATGCAAGGGAGCTGGTAAACGTCGGTAACCTAACCTGTGTTGAGCGAGTACGTGTCATTGTGGAATTTATCTCCTGCCATTCCTCCATGAATGTAGATCTTTGAACCCACTGTTGCGATAACGTGGCCGTGTCTGGCCGGCGGAAGTCTTCCTTGTGTGTCTGGTTGGGACCAGGTGAGGGACACTGAGGAAAAATGCAAATAAGTATTATCAATACACAGATAAGGATGTAACCTTGCTTGTTAGAATTTGTTAGACGCCTGGTTAATTCAACACATACCTGAATCGAAGACGTGAAGTTTTTGGTCGGACACAGGTGCAGCTCCAGCTTCACCCCCAGAAAAGACATACAGTTTGTCCCCTCTGCAGGCAGAGTTGGTGTGGTACGTCCTCGGACTGGGAGGCTTTCCGTTTACCGATGCATCTTTCCAGCGAGCCCCAGTGTCTGGAAAAGTATACAAATTACTAAAGGTTCCCTTACAATAAAAATGTTTGCGATACCACAGCGAAATCTGAGATTGACATTCATGTTATAATTGTCACAAGCCAAAATGTGTGGAAAAAAGAACCGGGTGAACATAAATTAGGATTTACCCGTTGGCTGTAAATACTGGATACAACTCCGATTGCCACTCTGCTGTGCCCCTCCAAACACCCACAGGCTCTGTGGGCTGCTCTCGGGCACAAAGCTGCAGTGTTCATATCGGGCCTCCAAGCCCTCCCACTCTGGAATGTCCCATTCATGGTTATCTGGTCGGAAACAACAAAAGTAACCGCTGCTGAGGTCAATAATGCAGTTAACAAATTTGGCAACAAATAAAAACGACATCATCTCCCTATTCATACGGTAAATTGTCCATATGCCATTTGTGATTGAAATGTTATAAGAAATAAGTTATACACTGACATAGCCCAGTTCAGATTTTACGCATTATGTTTGAAGTGGGTCTTTATACAGATGCACAGTTATGTCTCACTGACATTTACCTAGACTTACCTAGATTTATGATTTGTGAATGTGAGAAACTGCCACTGGGGTTGGCTCCCCCAATGATGAGGATTCTTCCTTTCCCCCCTTCCTGGGAGGATATAAATGTACAGTTGTGACCCACGCTAACACCCGGAGCACTTCCCCTGGGTATCAAAGAATACCTGTAGACAACAAAAAAATCTTAGCAAAAACAGAGCAAAATGTTGCATTTTCATAATTGCAATGTGCACTCAATTGAATCTTAACTCACTTACCATAGTCCCTCTTTGGGTTTATCTAGTGGTTCAAGCACTGGGAGAAACTCCATAGCTGTTAAATATACATTTATGAGTCTTGTGTTATTGTTTGACAGTGATCCATGGACTGGGTTTTCAGAAGTGATGGGCTGCAACAACAAAGGTCTGATCTAGGTAGTGTTGATAGTTAGCTGTGTTTCTGACGTATACATACAAGTAAGTCGTGCATACAATGTAGCTACAGTCGAATCGACGATTTCAAAATGTTTTAATCGTAGACGTTTCGCCCTTATTGAAGTGTGGCTTGTGAGTCGTTAATGTTAACCTTGAAATGCACAATATAGCGACAATATTACTGAAATGAAGACACTAAGCTAACATAAGCCACTATTTGCTAACTGATATGAGCACGGGAACAACTTCCTCCCCACTGTTATTCACTTCCGGGTGAAAAAGTAGCGAGTTGTGTTATTCCTGTTTTTTCCAATAAAGTCAGTATTCTTTGCCATCATTGTACATTAAACGGAATTTTCCATAGGTAATAGTAAAGAAAGCTGTTATTATTTGTTTTAATTTTTATTTAAATATTCATCTCCCAGCCACAAGGTAGGTACCGTGGTAGCCTGGGCGCATGCGCAGTTCATTTATCCTGTTCCATCGCCTTATGTTGGGTCTCTTCTCTGTATAGCTGTTGTTTTACAAAACACAAAAGCTGGATGTGATTGTTTTTTATGATCACACAATGGTTTTTTAACACTTTAGGTCACTCAGGCAGTGTGTTTAGTCACCGTTTGCCTGAAAAAACACCGTCCTCCCACTTTAAGTAAACAGGTAAGCAACGTTTGGCCGCACCACCACATTTCTGTAACATTGTATTTCGAAGCACATCTGTTGCTAATTGTGAAAATTAAACCTTGAAAATAAATTAGATTTGGAACAAAAGTTTCTTCCTCATGGTCTGCGTGGTTAAGTTTTGTACAATCAATTAAGGACACACCGCGCTCAACCAAACAGATGAGAGAAAAAGCTGACACGGCTCAGAAGTGGGTTACATATCTTTCTTTACCTTCTCTGTTACATTTAATTTTCTTTTCATCAGCAGTGCAATTTGCTATCTATTCAACGTCATAAGGTTGTATTTCATAGAACTGCCACTAGACTGTGCCATTGTATTTTTTAAAACTAGAATGTGAAGTTAGAACTACATTTATTTGGCCTGTCTAGAATATTGTTATATTTTATGATTTTTTACGGAGTCTTCAAGCCTTGCTTGGCTTCACAACAACGTTATGTCCTCCTGAAATAGATAATTGTTTCATGGGGTTGCTTGCTGGAAATGTCCATTTGGCAGACTGGAGATGTATGGCCTGAATAACAAGAATAGAAAAAAAGTCACTGTCCTTTTGTTGACTAGCTTGGGTTATTATTTTAAATGTATTATTTAGCCTATGTTAAATCAGAAAAATAATGAGAAATGCTTGTCAACCAAGAACCCAAGGGGATATCTTCACATTGTACTCTATGATGAAAATATTTTGAGTTAAAGACTACCTAAAGAAAAGCAGCAAGTCCTTATATAATCTGGTAGGTGTGAATGTGTGTGCTGCATAGTCATTTTGCATAATCAAGAAATAGACATCAAATTATTTCAGCACTTTCATACCTATTTCAAAGTATTTTTTTCATCTTGTGACAGCAATGTTTGTTCATGTCTTGCATGCTAGAACCTCCCTTTCTGATCCTGTTTATGAAAATAATGTGCCACTCAGGATCTTGATATAGCAGCCGTGCTCTCGGCACTCCTTCAGATGCTTATGTGTCCTCTGTGGCAATCTGGAAATCTCGCTTCACAGCCCTCACTCTCTCGTCTTTCCACAATGGTGGAGCTCATCATCAGCACCAATCTTCCAGCAGCGAATTGAAAATTCATCTGCTTTACCAGTTTATTTACGCTCCTACCTATCCCCTCTGTCCTAATGAAGTCAGTATAGTCAACTGGATATTTGGGGATTTCGCAGCATTGGTCAAAAATATAACCAGTACAACTAGATACACACAATTAACAATTCAAAACATTCTGTTTTGACCAAGCCATGCCACTTGAGCGTTATCCGCCCAGTTTCCCCTTCAGGGAAAACAGCGAATGTTTCAGGGAAATCCTTTGTTTTCCCTTCACGTGTAACTGATAAGGACTGAATGAATCAGGGGGTTTCTGTGGAAAGACAGAATCAGAGGGAAAAGCGACAAGGATTATTATTCAAACTCCTGAGGAAGGGACACGAGGCATAAGAGAAAGAGATAATTGGAAATACGTTTTTGTCAGCTCAAAATAGCTTCTTTGATTGCATGCTATTGTGAGCATGCTGCGTTCACAATGTGCAATGGTTTGAATTTGGACACTCTGTGTTGAAGGCTATCTGGCTCCGTTCTTTCGCCCCTGCATCAACCTTAAAAATAAGCTTGGTTTTGGTGCCTGGTTGTCGGGTGGCAGTTTAGTAATCAGGATTAACGCAGAAAGTTCATCTCCGGGTTACTGGTGCACTGCTACTGGGCAAGATGTCAAAACAATGTGCTGCAACTCGCCATTGTGTCACATTTAACCCAGAGGTGTGTTAAATCATGCTGTCAAGTAATCTGGATTACCAGCACGCAAACACAACACTGCCTCAGTCTTATGTATTTTACAATTTATAATAACTGAGGATTTAATCTAGATGTTAAAATCATGGTGCCCCTTAATCATTTTGTTTTGGCTTAAAGCAGCTGCTTTGTTTAGGTTATCAAATTAACTTTAGGCTCTCGCAGGTTATTAATACTCTGTCTGTGTCTCATCTGACAGCTGCCAAGTGTAGTTGTAAATAAGACGGGGAATGTGGCCCATTTTGTCTTTGGTCTATTTTATATAGAAACATTTAATAAGTTAACTAGCCCTGCGGTTTATTGTAAAATCCTAGCTGGACCATGCACCACTTGGATGAGGAAAATGAGGTCTGACGTGTCGGGGGTGAAAAAAATCTAGGAACGACACGAATTTAAAAACGAAATAGTTGAGTCCTGTTATTGCCAGCCACAGTTATGGGTCACATCCTAACACTGGCTCCAGCAGAAGGCCAACATTTCTGAGGGGTCTTTTAAAATATGTTTTTTGTGTAATTTTGTGCCGCCTGCCTTTGTCTTTAACTGAACGCAAACACATGCGCACAACACGCTCACACCAACACACAGAACTGGTATCATGTTTCCTTTCTTCGCGTCTTTATAGCTGCTGAAACCATCTCTGCCGCAGCGCTCTCCAAGATGACCTGCCTCCGAGTTTACCTGCGGAAGCCCCCTGCCAACCCACCTCAGACAACCTCCTTCCTCCTCAGTACCCACGGTGAGGTAAATTCCCTTTTTTTCTTGTGGAAGAAATAATGATGATTTGCTTTTTACCATACGTTGCACACACATGGAGACCTACATCAGTTAAAGCATCAACCAAAAGACTGCCCGTCTGTTTATCGGTCTTAATTTTTCTATCACGGTAACAGTAAAGGAATGTGTGGTACAAAAGGACTGTCCTTCACAGACATTCGATCCGGCAGCATGTTTAACATGAGAAAGATGTGACTCGCAGCAACAAGTGGGCTCAGATGTTGTCACGAGTCCTTTGGTCTGGTAATGAGGTTGCCCCTTTTTGTCTGGTGACACCCTGAATCATTCATGGAGTGTATCAGCAGGCCTCGGGGCGGATGCACCTGCAACACTAAAGCTTCATGCATTATTCAGTCGTCGCCTCTCCACACAAATGCTTATGAATGAGGTATTTTATACATGTTTATGTGTGTCAGGATTTATTTTGACTGCGTTTGACCACAATCTTTAGCTCATGTGTCAACGTGTCATGCCGTGCCTCCACCTGCTGTTTCTCTTTGCCCCCTCCACAAGTCTCTGTTTCCCGCTCCCCAACTCGTTGTTTCTGTAGATGAGTATAGGGTCACGCTTACGTAAAATGGCGTACATACTTTCTACATCACGTACATCACTTTGCTGACAAATGAAAACGGTGCTTTATGGAGCGATCCCTTTCATAGCCCAAGGCATTTCAGAAGCGTTGTTGGCTGCAATTAGTTCACTCTGATCTGAGTCCCATTGCTTCTTGGGATACAAGTCCAACATTTGCCTTGACACCCTTCCCACTGATGTTGGCACCAAAGTCGTACGCCTGACCCCTGCTGTCTTTAAACGTTCTATTTAGTTCTTGGAGACGAGACAAAATGAGAGATCACAAGCTTTCCTCTGTGGACCTTTCTCAATCTGGCGGTTCGTTTTAGTGTGTCTTGCTCAGCATGTCTGACATCAGGCATTTCAAACAAAGTTAATGAGGTGATTCGATTTCTGATAATATGTGATGTGATAATGTAAAATCCTCCCACTTTAAGCATTCAATAAGTTTATTCTGACAGTTTGCCCTTTCAGAACTAGGTCAAATGTTGCTTCCAGAAAGCCTCTATTGTTTTGTAGGACGTCTCTGTGGCCTGAGGGAAAGATTTTTTTACCGACTAAGAGTGAGTTACAGCAACCGACATTGTCAGGACCTATGCTCTCACTGCCATTTGTAGCGTATTTTAAATTTAAGTTCCCTTCTACAAATCAAACTTAGTTTTTGTGGCATGATTTGTGTTCGACTGAAGAATTTGACAATTTGTTATACACATTCTGCAGCATAGTACTTCATTGATGTCTTGTAAATTGCAGATGGCTGCAAGTTTTGCATTTTTGAATGTTTAAACTCGCCATTAGACTGTGATAATATATATAATTATACGACTTCACAGATGCAAGTGCAAAACTGAGCCTATGCCTAACAACTTGGGCATGAATGTTTTTTGGGGTTTGAGCCAAGCCCTTTTTTTTGACAGTGACCCAGACTTTTTAGATCACTGCACTGAGTGGGATTTCAAGTATTGCCCGATTTTGGAGTGTTATTTTTTTTCATCACCACCTCTACCGTTCCTTTATTTTTCCAAACACTCCCAAATGATTGTGCTTATTGAGTTAGACACGTATAAAATACTGCTTTAGCAACTGCATATATAAGCTATGAAATATCTGCTATATGCATGTTTAGTTTTCCTTGTATAGTGTCTTTTGTGTCCCCCTAAGTTGGGTTTCCTTTCCATATTTTATTCCGTCCCCCTCTTAGAATGGATGAGCCTTCCGATGATTATGTGTAATTGATGGAAGTTTTTTTTTATCATGATTAAAGTGCACTGAGCATTCTAGGTTATTGAATATTAAACATGGGCTGGGGCCTTTTAGAAATATGAAACTGTAGTCATCCTTACACTGAATTCCCCCAGACCTTTCTATTTGAAGCCATCAAATAACACTCAACTCTCCGTCTGTCAAGGCGTGTTGGAAACTTATTTACAAGTGTATATAGAAGCGTCTCCCTCTATAGATTTAATGTACACAATAGTAGTAGATCAAGTACAATTTGATCTAGATAGAGTGGATCAGCAAGAGCTCCATCCCACTGGTTTTGGCAACACAGAAGAAGATGAGGCTTGGCAAGTTATATAACAAGCCTGTTAAATGAAATAAAGAGAGGAAACGAGAGGACACCTTGCCTCTCTCATCAAAGGTCGCTTTTTGTTCCCCCTTTGGATCAAATAGGATGAATTTGTGCCCGTCCCCAATGAGAACTTTAAATCCTATACACAGCAGTTTCACCACTTTTCAAAATGGCTTCCGTTCCCACAGGAAATGTTGCAGAACACGGATTAACCCTGGTCTCTTCTTTCGCTCCTTTCTGCTGGTAATGTTTTTTTTCTAGCTGTCACATAAAGGCCAACATTGTACCCAGGCCTGGCTTTATTAGATGCTGCTAGGGCACATGCTTTCAAATGTAAATGTAACAAATAAGCAGCAAACCCTATTAAAGCAGAGACTGGGAGGTACGAGGGTAAAGAATACGCGTTCGTGCATGCATGCACGGGTGCCTGCACACGGTACATGACCTTCTCCCCATGGTTTGACCTTTTCTTCCTTTTTTTGGTAATTAGTTGAAGATGTGTTGTGAGGTTATTTACTGTACTTCGTCACGATATTGGACTATTCGCTCTATTTGTGAACTGGCTGTGTCCTCGGTGGCTGTGATGGCCCTGGGTTGCTATCGGACTTGGTGGCGCAGCGCTGTCTTAAGTGACAGCACCGATGACGGGGCCGCTGTGGCAATGACAAATAGGGCAACGTCTGAAAAGCCTCCTGGTGTGACAGAATGTGGCATAAGGACGTTGCTATTATGTCACGTCTGAACATGGAAAACTGGAGACATCCACGCTCACCATGTGTTGTTTTTGTCTTATGCTGGTTTGTGCTTGTGTGCGTGCGTGCGTGCGTGCGTGCGTGCGTGCGTGCGTGCGTGCGTGCGTGCGTGCGTGCGTGCGTGCGTGCGTGCGTGCGTGCGTGCGTGGCTTGCAAAAGCCACTATGTTGCTCAGATGCTGTAGTATCAACCTATACAAAATTCACGATAAAGTAGTAATTTCTTGTCTCTGCTCATGCCCCGTTACTAGACGGGCAACTGCACTTTGTGGCCTAATTGAGCCGGCACCGAAACAAGGATGGGCTCCGCAGGGGAGAGGTCAGATAAGGACTGACCCACCTCAGTATCAGCGTTTCTGTCTCCCATCTTAATTTGGTAGCCTTGAGCTTTTATCTAGCTTTAGCTGCAGTTTATGCCATTGTCAGTGCAATTAAGTCTGAAATAAACAGACTTCTGTGGGAAACAATATACAAAACCAAATAGAGTAGAAAAATCGGTCTTGCATGCAATAAAGGGGGTGTTCCAACACAAATCACCCTGGTAAACAGCTGATTTGAGGAACTCAGAGGATATGCTACACTTTAGGGACCAATGCATGTTTAATATGAATTCAAGCTTTTTTTTTTTGAATCATTAAAAAAGCATGAGACAGCAGTGCTATTACCAGGAATTAATATTTATGTCGCGCTTTTACTCGAGTGCTTTTTCATTTGTAGTTTTTGTCTCAAAGACAAAGTCAGTTATGCTTTGGGATTGATGGCGGTGGTCAGTGACTGTGCTTTTAGAGAATAAGTGAGAGATACACGAAAAGGGTGTTTGCAGCTACTCTAGAAAATCAAGTCTCTGTGTTTTTCGTGGTAAGAGTAATAAATATTTTCTTCAACACTATAGTTGGGTTTAGCCTTTTTATTCTTTCCTGTCTAGTTTTCTGTCTTCCAATATAACCTGCTCTGCCTCTCCAAAGTGCTGAATAGTTTTATTGTTGAGGGGTCTCATTATTTTTTTACTGCTGCCATAAAAATACCATTCTAGACCTTTTATTATTCTGCATTACCTTAATTATGGTTTCACCCTGTCCTCCGCTGAGTAAAGGTTGAAAGGTCGGCATCTCCCAAACACTGAAGGCTTGTTCCCTGACCTGGACAAAAGTGTCTCCTGTTCTAAATCATGCCATGCCAACTGGTTCCAAGGCTGAGGATGGCATCTCGGCTTCCAGAAGGCATTTGCAGTGCATTTCTAAAGTGCCAAATAAGTGCATGAGTGAGCGGGAGGAAGAAGGGAGTGCATATTTTAACATCCTCCATACTTAAATGGCAGCAGAATATCCAAGTCAAGCCAATTTCATTCCAAGTATATTGGCCAAAAAAGTCTGCATTTTGCTTCAGTAATCCGAATTTGTTGGGCTGTCATGTGGAGTCGAAGTGTGCGGGTCACATTTCGGGTTTTGAGTGAAGGATTTATTATCGCGTAATTTTATTCAGACACTTGTGGCCCTCACAGGATGCTGTGTAATGATTTCATCTTAACTTTTGCTGGCAATATCATGGTTATGATTGCAATACAACCAAATACATTTATGACCCCCAAAGCACCGCTGTGCCAATAGTCTAATAGAGCTGCAAGCATATTTAGCACAGGACCTTTAGCTGCTCCCAACCGTTCGCCTTGCATCCATTTGTGTGCCCTCTCGAGTTGTGGGCGTGTTCTTCACCTGTGCATGCACTGACCCACAGTTTTCGTCCGCCAGGCCCCTATTAAATCACACCTACTCTCACAGACTTCTGCTTCCAAAATGTCTTGTCCGTGTTTGGTTGAATGTTCCGTAACTAGTGTTAGAAAAGACACGTTTTAATTAGGTCCTAATATGTAACTTATGAAGTTAAATTGCTCATTCGTAATTTATTCCAAGGTGTCGCCCGTGTAGTTTGAAATTATGAAAATCCAAACGTATTTCCAAATGCAAAAACTTTAATCTACATGACGCTCTCTTCCCTCAAGGTGTTGAACGGATTATAATAAATTATGTTTGTTCTAACTTGCGTCCCTTACACTGTTTTGCAGATTGGAATATTCTACCAGCATTGAAGTGGTCAGTTTTAACGTAATTTCTCTTTATCTTCACACCGCAGCTTTCCTCAATCCCTTTTGTCAGTCTGCGATCACCGTTACACGTTTGGCTTGCACTTGCTGTTGGATATATATGGATTTAGGTACTTTTGAGGCCGCCTCTTAACAACGTTTGTGTCGGGCAGGTTCAGACGTACCAGGAACGATCATTTCCAGCAGTGTTTTCACTTTGTTCTCCCACTGCAGCCAGCAGCACAAAACCATGCCAAGTCCAGTGTGGGAACGACAAACATCCCCTGTACCCAAGCTCCGAAGTGCCAGCAGTGTTATCACACAACGAGGCTCCCACATTTTAGCTGTGGACTGTGTTTTTTGAGCAGGATTAATTAAAATTTGCACAAAGCCAATATTAGCAGGGGCCAGGTCAACATGGCTAACAAGTCTCCCAGAGCCGTAATCAACACTAGAGGAGACTTACAGGAACGGGAGAGAGGGCAAGGAAAAGTGACAGATGATAGACAGTGGACGCACACGCACATGCACGGACACTTGAATGATATTACAAATTTAAACTTTAAATACATTTTTACATTCTTATGGTTACTGACTTATGCGGTCCTCAAGTGGAAGACAGCACGACGTGAAAGTGAAACAGATTTTTCTGCAGGAATGACATGCTAAACATATAAATGCAACTGGCTCGTAAGGTCCTGCCGTTTGCATTGGTGAGGTTCCCTGGAAACCAGCGGAGAGTCCAGGATGTCAGCGTTGCCAGGAAATAGATTAAAACTGTTCTTTGTGCTTTTCTAAGTATCTGCTGGTTGTGGATACATTTGATTGATTGAGTGATTTGAGTGATTCACCCATGGGTAACAACAGTCTCTGCAAGTGAAATAAGTGTATTTCCCAAAATGTCAAACTCATAAACCATTTTTTTATTAATGATACCTGCCACCCCTGTGATTAACCTTTCCGTCTCTCATCTTCAATAGGTCAGTTGAAGCTGTCAATCATCCATGAGCAAGCAGGACTTGTTGTTAGTGGTGAGTCACGTCAAAAGCTTCTTATACAGTACTACACGTTGGGTGTCTGCACGGTTTTGGTGAAAAAAATTCAAATATGGAAAATGACACGTAACACATTGAAATGGCACATTAGATGTGCGGCATATGAAGTTAAATATTTATGTACACATCATAAAACCAAAAAGGAGCTGGGTACATTAACTCAACAAAAGTTTATTTTATTTTTTTTATTTTGTTTTTTTGCTTAGGAAGCTCTTGCACCCCTGTCATTTATCTGTATGGATATCGATTTGCTCATCACCTGCTTTCTCATTATTTGTCCCCCTCCTTTCTTTTCTGTGTCACAAGAAAATTGATTCAAGATTTATACATCACCTTTTTCCATTTCAGTTGACATTAGGAGGGGAAATAAAACATTGAAATGCCTCAGGATAATGCAACTCAGCAGAGCAGCCCCATTAAATCCTATCATGGCTTCGTATTATGAAAGCAACAACAGCAGCATTTGTAAACTTTGAATTGTCTTAGTTGCGCTCTTATTTGGTAAGAATCAACATATCAAACCTCCAAAGGTTAGTTTGCAAAACAATACACATATTATACATATCACTATTAATATACATATTATTGATATTCCTCGCAGAATCACTGGATGTATGTCATGTGGGTTTAGAAAAGTAAAACATTGAACCTAGTTAAACAATCTTCTTTGTTTGTCCAGTTTCTAAATGTACAACTTATGCACCTATATAGGTGCAGACAGCTTCTGATATTCCGTCTTATATTGTTATTATCTCCAAGCAAACAGAAGTAGGTTGGAATCCCATTTAATGCTGTACTTCAGTAGAGGAAAAGCCTGCACCCACAATTATACGGCCTTTGCTGGCAACGATTGAGTCAGAAAAAAAACATCAAATCATGATTTATGCACACACCATGAGCATCTGTTTTCTGTCATGTTTGGGCATTTCCATTTTGAGTTCCCAACCATTGACATTCCTTGAAATGATTGTCACAGCCTATACTTATCACTTTCTCCACATACTGTAAATGTTATAGCCTCAAGAAAGCTATGAAAGTTACGTCCCATTAAATCAGCTTGCCCATTTCATTCAAAAACATATGATATATTGTGGATTGTGTGTTTCAGTTTTGTATCTGTGACTTTTTAACTTAGAAATGGGAAGTGCATACATCACTGATTGTGTCTAGAAAGTTACTCATCCATCGCTTGATTTTGCGTAGTGAGCGTTTTTCATAATTTATGTAGTTCTATTTATATGTGTTCACAGTGCTGGAGGCGAGGGGCGTGCTGGAAGAGAGCCAGGGCTCATGTGACTCTTATGTGAAGGTATGTGCAGAATGAATAAAGCTTCTGTGGACACGATAAGACGGTGCTAGAAAGTTTAAGTGTATTCCCTGCTGTGTTGCTCAGGTCGGCATGTTCCCAGACGGTGATCCTACCAGCAGACAGAAGACTCAAATGGTTCCTCAGTGTAGGAACCCCATCTTCTTACAAACCTTCTACTTGTAAGCATTCAACCAGTTTGTACAGCCACTAATGGTCTCTGATGTGGCAAAAAAAAGTCTTGATTAAGGATCTAATAGATGTTTTTATTTTGTTTAAGACGGCCCTGTTTCACACAATTTTTTATACTAAATTCACAGATTAATTTTCGCGATAGTGGAATTATTTGCATAACCCACATTCACAAATCACAACCTGCCTCATTGGGCCTTGTGTTATTTGTGTATTTTGTGAAGACGAGTAAAGTTAGAGCTAGAGTTCATTTCAGTGTAGGAACCCCATCTTCTTACAAACCTTCTACTTGTAAGCATTCAACCAGTTTGTACAGCCACTAATGGTCTCTGATGTGGCAAAAAAAAGTCTTGATTAAGGATCTAATAGATGTTTTTATTTTGTTTAAGACGGCCCTGTTTCACACAATTTTTTATACTAAATTCACAGATTAATTTTCGCGATAGTGGAATTATTTGCATAACCCACATTCACAAATCACAACCTGCCTCATTGGGCCTTGTGTTATTTGTGTGTTTTGTGAAGATGAGTAAAGTTAGAGCTAGAGTTCATTTTGTAATGAGTTTATTTTAGAGTTTATAAACTTTTTTTTTTTTTTTTTTGGTTTATTGGCATAAACTACCACAGACATTTCTGTGAGGGAATTAATGCTCGGTATTTGCCCTATAGACTGTTGAAATTCAAGTTAAGCTGTCTTTCTGTGCTTTGTTTTTTTAGTGTTGTCAGCGACGGGGATCTCCACAAGAGACTGCTCTTCACGATGTGGAACTCGGATTCTGCAACGAGGTACCTGATGGAAAAAGTTGAAGACAGAGTGGTTCATGATAAAAATTGACAGGAGAAATCACCAACATATATTTAAAGCTGCAACCCAATAGCCAGCGCTGCACACATGCACAGGCACAAAGTTTCCCGACGAGGTCAGCTAAATATAATTTTATAATGAATGTTTCTGCCTATTTCGCTGCGGTTGTCTCTGTGAATGTGTGTTTCGCTGTACGCCGGTTTCCGAATGTGGCGGAGCGAATGTGTTACTCTCGCCTCCCTGCCTCAGCAGACTTGCTCTGAAACAGGGTCATTGCTGGAGATGGAGGGCATATGGTGGTATGAGTCACACGTTTCTTGGGTTATGTTGCGTTGAGGGCACAGTAGAAAATTAGAACTATGATCTGCAAAAACTAAAAAACAAGATTATTTTAACATTCCTATATATTTATCCTTTTTATGTAAACCGATTTTTTTTTTTTTTTCCCTGCTTTGATAGTTTCCTTTAGGGTTAGGCCAGAGCCCCCCAAAAAGCCACAAAACTACGCATAGGATGAATTTGAAAGGACGTGTGGAGATTTTCTACATTGAGTGACAGGCCAAAATAAGTGGTTGTGTTTTGATCATAGAAAGATTATAAAGTTAAAGACCTTTTTGGGACAGTTTCTAGGGCACAGATTAACAGCGATTTACTCATCTTTGGTGAGTAATTAAGCCTCATTCACACCAAATGGCTGATGGTATTAATTGCTTTTGGCAGTAGATAGAAAGTGACCATAAAATGGAAGATGAAAACATGTATATATATATATATTTATTTATTTATTATTTTTTTGCACAGAATTAGGTTCGGGGTTATGGTACGTACAAACGTATTTAACAGGTGTCTTACGTGCATGCATATGTACTGTATACCCCATTTTACTTTACCTCCAAAGCTGTTCGACGTCTCAGAGCAAAGAAAATCACAGAGAAGGAGTCGAGGTAACATTGTGTGCAATTAAAAGAAGAGCAGAGGCCCCGAATAAATAAAACTGCCAGTTCTGCACCCGAGCAAATTTTACGCTCAGATGGAGACAAAAGTACTGCTAGGATTTCACTCTGTAGAAAAGAATTGAATGTAATCGACTATGCAAAGTGGCCAACGCAGTACAAGATGTTAAGGTGTGAGCGCTTTTCTTATCAGCCCTGCACATTCATTCGTTCACTTTCGGGAAGCAGCTCGTGAACCACCTTGTGGAGATTCATAATGCGCAATATTATTCGCCTTTCTCCCAAGCGAACGTGGTCGGACGTGGTTATTAGAGGGCACAGCCAACCCAAGGTCTTTGCAGGAGTGAACTTTACCACTACGTCATGCACGTTCTCCTCAGGAGCCTTTTTTCCAAAATAAAGTGCAGAGTGAAATTTCATTAAAACGTGCTTATTCGACTCTCCCCTTCTGCTGTGAGGACGTTTTCGGGAAGCAGTGCCTCTTGCGCAATTCCGCTTAAATACCACAGGAGTGGTACCGGCCAAAGTGCTGCCGGAGCCAAACCTAGCTGATGCCTCACTGAATGTGAGAACTCCTGTAACCCCCCTGTCTTTTCACAAATCCAATCAGAAACTCTGCATTTCTTTTATTTTTTCCACACACACAAAAACGATAACTGCTTGTTTCATTGCACACTGAGGAAATTCATAGACTAATCGCAGCAGCGACATTAAATAAAAATAAAATGTGTACATCACAGCAGTATTTTTCCAAATGTGATAACGCATGCTGCTCCTGCATTCCCGTCCCCTGTTATTTGATACGTTCTTATTCTTATCGTCTTGAGATCCACGCTTGTACCAAAACTGCCAGCTTCTGAGATTCGCTTATCTCCCGCTGTGGCGGGCTCAGTGCTTCACAGTGCTTGGTCATTTGTTGACCTTGAAGATGAATGTATGTTCAGTACCGTTTGTGACAAAGAATCCCTCGGTTTGTTGCGATGATGCCTTTTTCATTTCACGTGACTGTATTCATGCATTTTCAAACAAAAACTCCCTTTGCGGTAATCCACGGCTGGTAACACCGCGGGGTCCCGTGACTCGTGTGCAACGTTGGCCGTCGATTGTGGTGGGCAAAGAAAGTTTCACAGAGAAGATTCTGGATTCTGTGGAAGAACTATTTGAAACTCACGAGTGTCTCGATGACATTCTGTCAGTTCGGCTGAGCTTTTTGTTTTTCGGCCACCGGCACATTCGACTGAGTGGTGCCAAGAATCATTTCAGGTACTCCTGTGAGCTTGGGCGTGGGGGGGCTGTTGTGCCCTCACAACAGCATCAGCAGCTGCATTAGTCCGGCCCAGCTGGGAGGTTGTCGAGAATAGTTTTTCTCAT
This sequence comes from Colistium nudipinnis, assembly GCA_016785305.1. Taxonomy (NCBI): domain Eukaryota; kingdom Metazoa; phylum Chordata; class Actinopteri; order Pleuronectiformes; family Rhombosoleidae; genus Colistium; species Colistium nudipinnis. The sequence continues at coordinate 228,308 of JAFBJU010000116.1, read as the reverse complement.
GTACGCATAATTAAACATCTCCTCTCCCTCCACCACCACCACCACCACATGCCCGTAGCTCGGATAATACATTTACTCAACGTCAATTATTTGGACACATTCATGAAAAACTTCCCAAGTTTCCCAAGTATTCCGTTTGTGTTGGTGTTTTTCCCTTTTAATCTGCTTCCACGCAAGGAATCGAGTAATCTGAGTCAAGATTTTGTGGCACAATTTGACATCAAGCAGAGAAACGCTCATTTTAAAGGTTTAAATAACAAGTGCACTGCAAGTACTGCAAGTTTGTTTCTTTTTCCCGATTTTATTCAATGACACATCGGCTTTACTGAAGTATGTTTGTGTTTTGTCTTTTTGTGTGCCAACAGGATCGGCGCACTGCTGGGCTGCACGAGCTTCGGCGTCCGATCCCTCGTGGACTCGGACAAGGTGAGCCGCAACTCGGAGTGTCCCCAGCTCTCTTTTCAGCTTTCACTCTTTCTGTGCGTGTCGTCCTCCATTAGACCATGAATTCAAGAGTTTAGTTCAGTGTGAATGAATGCCTCTGACCTCAATAGTTGAGAGGAAACACTTCGGGGGTTACCGGTGTTACGGCACAGCCACATTGCCGCCAGGTATCGGGGGCGAAACACACTCTTGAGTCACTCTCTCTTCTAAAAATGTTATAGGTCGCGGATGCCCTCGATGATTTCCATATTCTCATGGAATCTCATGTCTTCCGTTCAATAAAATAAAGAATAAAAAAAACAACAAGAACTTTAACTTGCAATTGAAGACAGAGGTGTACACACTGTACATTTCGAACAAAATCGTGGAGGATCTATGGAATAGATAATGTTCCATATGCCCAAAATATTAACAAGCAGCGCATCGTTGGTAAATTGTGTTTTTTGGTATTTCATGATATCAGTGGCATGGCAATGACAAAAAGTTCCACTTTTATGTTTTTCGGTCACAAGATGTCAAAAGCCCAAACCTGATTCCTTCGGTCAGTCTCTGTTGGAGGTGTCAAAATGTGTTTTCATCACCTGCTTTGGCCTTTTGAGTGTGGTCGCTGAGTACTGCATAATGTCACTTAAACCTAAGCCATCTACTAGTTGACAATTGAGATGAAGTTATTGTTAGGAAAAAGCAATTGAAATGCACATGGAGATGCTGTGGTTTCATTCATACAGTACACCGTATGCGCCAGCTGTCTCCACGTGTTTACCAAAGAGACTTATTAGGGCTGTAGGCTTTGTAGGTTTTATTTTTGGCTTTATTGTGAAACTAAACTAAAGTCAAGGCAGCTTATGGAGGCTGCATTCGGTATGATGGCCTTTTTATTTATGTTTTCTGAGACGCACTGAGAAGTTGACGTAAAATCTTAATTTGTAGTTTGGTAGAAAAACTTGGAAAACGAGCGTGAACTTTGTGTTGACTCCATCATTTTGTATTTTATTTGTCTATCTTGCGTTCGCACCAAGCAAAGAAAAACAAATAAGGGAAAGCAATTCAATTCTAGTCAAGCTTACTGGCTTCCTTCCTCTAACACGCATCCGAATGAATATTTCATTTGCTTAAATATTGCTAATGAGGGCGATTTCGTTTTGAATCACAGGAGGTCGGGTCTCTTCGTACTCTCCACCACATCAATTATTCTCCTCGGCTGTTGTTTTTGCATTCATTCCGTCCTACACAAACGCAAACACAATCATACACTCGCACTGCTTGTTCTCAGTTCTGCAGAGGCATTCGGGGGTTTAGGAATGTTCCCTGTTATTTCTACCTGGCCTGCTTGTCTGTCACATCTCGTTGTTTTGTTTGCGCCGTTGTGTCACTTGTGTGCTTTATACTTCTTTCTCATCCCCTGCTTCGTTTTTTTTTTTTTTTTTTTACATCTCATCTGTCTCCCTCCTGACTAACAGCTTTGCTGGCCCCATTCTTTCTCCCTTTGTCACATGTGCGGGGTAATATTGAACGATGGTTTAAATCCCTCCCCGACTTTCAGGACATACGCCCCCCCCCACCCCCCTGCCGACCCCTCCCCCCTTCGTCTATACAAGTCCGCTGCCCATCCTCCCCCCCCTTGTCCCACTGCCTGCAGATATGTGTCCACTCAGATAAGATGCTTTTAAAATGGAGATTATTGTTACTGCCCTTGCCTCTACATTATTTAGTGTGAAAGAGGAGGCTCTGCGTGCGTGTTTGTGTGTGTGTGTGTGCGTGCGCGTGTGCATGTTGATGCTGTAATAAACGTGTAGCCCAGAGTAAAATGATGCCAGAGCTTATGACAGTGTTTTTATGTCCTTGTTTGCAAGACTGTGTCCACATCATCGGGATTACAAATCAGACTCCCTCTGCATCATCCCGCACGGCTTTATGTAACACACGTACAGTAGTGGCACATAACACACACGCACTTGTGTAGACAATGCACTCGTGTACACACACACACACACACACGCACGCACACACACGCACGCACGCGGGCGCGCACCATCTGGCCCACAAGGCAGAAGTGCAGGAGTGGGGGCATCAGCTGCTGGAATAAGCCAAAGCATTGTGAGCGTTGAGTCTGTGTGCATGCGCGGTTGTTTCTGTACATGTGTATGCACTCATACGGAGAATTCATTTGAGTTGTAACGCTCATTAGGCTAAATCCCCATGCTTTGAGTCTGCACACACACACACACACACACGCTCACACACACACTTGTATAGTAAATCTTTGTGTTTGTGTGATTAAGGAAGTTCAAGGGTGGTACTACCTACTTGGGGAAGAGCTGGGGAGAAAGAAGCATCTCAAAGTGCCACCAGAGCCCACCAACCACCCCACTGGTAAGTTGACTTATGTCATTCTACAACAAATAACACGCACGAAAATAGCACATCAAATATCATATTGGCAATGTCTTCCACAAACTTTTCAAAGGACACCACGGCGTACTGAAGTTAGAAAGACATGTGAGAAATGCAAGAGGATTAAATCACAGCAGCATAAAAGGAGAAAGGACCGAGTGAAGCGCAAATTAATCGACAATAACTTACGATAACGCATTTAAAGACACGGGTCAAGTTCAGTTACGAAAGGCCATATACATTTCTCTTGTGTGTGTGTGTGTGTGTGTTTGGTGGTGTGCGCCTGGGGTCTCGGGCTGTGAGCCTTTGGGTCGGGAGGTGGGGCCACCGGGGAAGCCAGGGATTAAGAGAGGGAAAGAAAGAGGGATTGGGAGAGCGAATGAGAGAAAGACAGAGAGAGAGTAGGAGGGAGGGAGGGCTCTGCACCACACACACACACACACACGCTCACACACACACTTGTATAGTAAATCTTTGTGTTTGTGTGATTAAGGAAGTTCAAGGGTGGTACTACCTACTTGGGGAAGAGCTGGGGAGAAAGAAGCATCTCAAAGTGCCACCAGAGCCCACCAACCACCCCACTGGTAAGTTGACTTATGTCATTCTACAACAAATAACACGCACGAAAATAGCACATCAAATATCATATTGGCAATGTCTTCCACAAACTTTTCAAAGGACACCATGGCGTACTGAAGTTAGAAAGACATGTGAGAAATGCAAGAGGATTAAATCACAGCAGCATAAAAGGAGAAAGGACCGAGTGAAGCGCAAATTAATCGTCAATAACTTACGATAACGCATTTAAAGACACGGGTCAAGTTCAGTTACTACAGGCCATATACATTTCTCTTGTGTGTGTGTGTGTGTGTTTGGTGGTGTGCGCCTGGGGTCTCGGGCTATGAGCCTTTGGGTCGGGAGGTGGGGCCACCGGGGAAGCCAGGGATTAAGAGAGGGAAAGAAAGAGGGATTGGGAGAGCGAATGAGAGAAAGACAGAGAGAGAGTAGGAGGGAGGGAGGGCTCTGCACGAAACGGTCGCGTCACAGTTGCCAGAGAGAGAGGGAGAGAGCGAGACGGAGCTCTCCCATACCGCTCGGTGCTAGACAAACAGGCGCACACCCACCCACCTCGCACACATGCACACACGCACTCGCACACAAACAGGCACATTTGTTTGGAAGTGTCGTTTTTTTTTTCTCCTTGTCTCCCCCTTGGAGCACTCCTTCTCTTTCTGCTGATGTGTGCACTCACTCGTAGTTTCATGTTGTTGATGGTGACGGTGGTGATGGGGTGTGTGTGTGTTGGAGTTATGCCACTCAGTGCCAGCATTAAGAGCAGCCGGGACTAGGTGAGTACTACGTTTGTGTTATCCTTCCAGACTCTACTCGACACACGCACAGGGATATCTTGGAAGTTGCACATGGCATCGCAAAGCAGCACATTTGCATTGTGGACCGTGGTGTTTTGCCTCGTGAAGGATGCTGCAGGCATGTGAGACTTTTTTTACGACTGTTTTGCCCTCCTCTTTTGCCCCTTTTACGCTTTTGTCGATGCTGATATCACTTTAAGTCCTTCCTTTGTTACTCTGTGCGTGTGCTGCTTATTATATTTCCTCCCGCTGAGCTAAATTGGTCACAATTGCTTTCTACGGGAGCCCACTTTAAGGAGCTTAGCTTACCCATTTAGTGGATTACAAACAGTATGACCCCACCTTTTGCACATAACGACAAACACTTTGCATCATCCGCACACCCCCGCACCCGCATCCCCTTTTTACCTGCAGAAACATTGCTTATTCACGTTGTTCCATTCTGGGGGCTTTTTGAACGGCGATATCACCCGACGTCAGCTTCCCCATCCTCATTCACACTGCTTGGCTGGGCTGGGCTGACCCACCTCATGCAACTTTGAATTTAGTCGTATGCCTCTGTGGATGAAACTGGGACAAGGGTATCAGATTGGGCAAGACTCAGCCAGCAGGAAACCATTACAAGGCTCGCGTGAGGGGATCCAGACTTAAGAGACCCTGACAGTTCATTAAGAAGTGGGATGAAACGCTCCAAGGATCGCCGAATTGGTCATTTTGATCGGAAGGTGCCAAAAAAAGTAGTTTTAAGTTCAAATGTGAAAAAAGGGAGGGGGAAAAAAACGGCATGCTCCGCCGTATTAATATAGACGCAGAATGTATTCATCTTTCCTAGTGGCAGTATTGCCCCACTACTGTCTCCTCTGATCCATGTGTGTGTGCTTGTGTGTATGAGTGGTGTGTGTGCGTGTGTGTGTGAGACAGTGAGTGGGGGTGCATATTCATGCCTGCACTTCCGTGTTGCCAGCTGGAAAAATGTAGGCCATGGAGTGCTGCACCAGGACATGCACACAACATGGAAATGACCAGAATCTCATTCATTACAGTTTCACTCTGTGTGTGTGTGTGTGTCCACCCTCTTTTTTTCTCTGTTCCTCTCTCTGTCCCTTTGTTGTCCATTCCATTTAAAATTCTTGCGTGTGGTTATACAAGTGTTTCGGAATATCCTTGAGCCTTTTTAGCCGTCTCTTCCATCGCATGCCCCCTCCTCACCTTTAGTCTTATTCACCCTATCTCAGACATCCCTGTTTCTTAGTCACACAGATATCCTCGTCACTTGCCCGTTTTCCTGGGTTCATATTTGCGTCCAGAAACGCTGGAAGAATAATCTACGCAATTCTAAATTAAAGGTCACTTTTACTGACACACTAAAGCTATCAATTTGTCCATCACCAAGTTGAGCGGGAGTTAAAAGAAAACCCAAACAAAGACAGCTGGGCAGCCATAATTCTACGGTACCGTATCTTCTTTTTTTTTATTTGCACGTTCTTATGCATAAGTTGAAGCAAGCGTATACTGGGCTGCCACACTGATCCCTGTCAATGTTCCCAGACTCTGACCAGAGGTGCGGTATTTAGATCATTGTGTCTCACTAATCCCTCTCTCGGAGACCTGTGCCAGTTCGGAGTTAGGACAGTTCCGTGCCAAAAAAATCCCTGAAAGCGGCGTTATGTTGGACCAGGACGTTAGCAGCCCATCCACACAGGATGGAGCATCACCCTGACCCTAACGGAGAGCAAACATATTTTTTTCTGGACCAAAACATACATGCACCACATCTCTTATGGTCATCTAAGTTTGAGTTGTTCCCCCGTGGCGTAGTCGTCACATTGTTGAAAACGCATCACACGAGCCACGCTGTTGCACCGGAGTATTTTGTTGCGGTACTTAAAGTCTGGGCCGCGTACACTCTGCCGCTGTGAGTACTCACTCGAGCATCAAAACAATGCATAATTTACTCCCGGTTGAGTAACATTCGATTTAAAAAAAAAAAAAAAAAATGACAGCACTCGGCTGTTTTCGGAAATCATTTTTGAAATATAAATAGAGGAAGAAAATTTAATTTCTTTCTATCCACCCATTTATGTAGCTTCACATTTGCAGATGTCATTTATGAGACAGCCCGGAGATGAGGCAAGGAGTGAAAACACGGACAAATATAAGCTTGCGCGTCGAAAGATTCCAGATCTTTCACAAAATGATAGGAACATTTCAAAGAAACACACCGTGGCACGGATTCCTTGAAGTCATTATTTTCTTCACCCTTTAGTACCATTGTGGCCCAGTGCGTTTTGTCCTTCCTCTTGACTCTAAAACAGAAAAAAAACTTTCCTCTGAGCACTGACAGCTAATTACCTGTGGGCCATTTTGATTTTGTTAACCATGCGTTGAGAGGCTGAAACAGACAGACGGGTGCGTGAGTGGCAGTCGAACAGCATTTTTGTGAGAGGAAGAGACGGGACAATTGGGTGTCGATTTTCAAGAGACACACTTTTGTATGACGCAGTGGTGAGAAACCTCTTTTAAGCACAGCTCTCTAAAATCTCAGACTGCATTTACATTTGTGATTGAGAGGAAAATCCTTTCGTCCTATACTTTAAGAGACGGAATAATCAAAAAATAATAATACATGTGGATAAACTATATGTAGTCTTGTAATAAAGTACTTACTAAAACCAGCAGACTAGATGGTCAGTGGCATGATTTTTTTTTGAACATTATTGAATGCATCCCATCTGTGAGTGTTTGCACAGAAAGATACTGTATGTACAATTTGAATGCGCATATAGATATATTAGTGAGGAATGAAAAAAGGGAACGTTCAGCCCTACCGCTGTTTGATTTTCACGGTGTGTCAATGAAGACAACTGACCCACAGTGACACGTACGTGTGTGTGCTCTGACCATGGCTAATGCGTGTCCGTCCGACATGCTAACGATGTGGGTCAGGTGGACTCCGTATGGGCGAAGGCAAAAAATAGCTGAACAGCCTATGGGCTGGAGCTTAATAAGTGTGTCATCTGGTTCCGACGACGCACACTTTTTTCTTTTTTTTTTTACTATTCATAATGAGCGAACGGGCATCCGGTGTGCGCACACACAAATAACCACCGCCAGGTCTTGCCAGATGTCCAGCTGTGTCGTTAAATCAGCAGATTCATATCGACCATGTTCCTTCACCGTACATCTAAGGGTCTGGCATTGAAATGGGATGGGAGGATGTTTAGAAAAGAAAAGAAAAAGAAAAAAGATTGTTCCGCTGTTCTGGCACATGCGGTGGATGTGTGCGATCAGAAAATGAGTTGATCTAACGTATGTCTGATACGACGTATAGCTGATGATTTCTCTGGGGGAGTACCAATGACCTCGGGCTTATATCCGCTTGATTTAAAGTGAAGCATGTAACGCGGCTGCTAACACCTTTCATCTCCGCTTTTGTGTTTGCCACTGCCATTTGTTTTTCGTGTTTTGCACAATATCGTGGCAATTTTATCTTTTATGGTACGGGTATTTGAAAAGATGGTTAGGTTTTCGCTGAAATGCGTACTCCTGCGTCCGTCTAAAGACATGCCAGAGACAATTGGAGAGCCAAAAATGCCTGAAGGTGTGAAGGTGCGCTGACACCGTGATGGCCCGGCAACCTGTCGAGGGTTGTGTAGGAAGTAACACCAAAGTCGGCTCGGCTTCAGCTCCTGTCCTGATCGGGAAACGTCAAATGGAAAACGGATGGGTGGATTGATGCGGAAGTAATTCAAGCGACTTATTCATTTCTTTACCCTCCGTGCAAGACGTCTTTGAACGGGGGAAAGCGAAGCCCGTGATGTCGGCGAACAGAGCTAACAGCAGCTTCTCCTTGGAAACGAAATGCGTGACTTTTAGTCTCAACAAGGCGCCTGACCTTTTTGACCTTTTAGCAGAACAAAAAAAGAAAGTTTGATAACAATTTTACATATCACAAGGGCTGCTAATCAGAGACATGAATGTGACGCATAATTAGGAAACTTTAAATACGACTGCTGTTGATGGAGTGTAGAAACATTTTGTCCTCTGGAAAGGTTAAGGTTGACGGTTTCAGACAGACACACACACACATACACACACACACACACAGAGCATGCCGGCCCCTCTACTGTCCAAGCTCAGACTCTATGCAAACGTGCAAACAGCACATACTGGAGACCGCTCCACTGGCTGGACACTATCGCGTGTCGGAGTCGTAGGCAGTGAACCCAAAATCGCGGAGAGTCGACATGGCCACTTAGTAAATGGGAATCAATTTCCGTGATGGGCAAACAAGCGGACGTGACTGGACAGAGCGTGACCGCCAATAAGTGGTGCACACACGTTGAGAACAAGCATATTTCCATCCTGCTCTGGAGACATATTTACGCGTACACAGCACATACTGAATGTTCTGTGCGAAATGCCACAAGAAAGAGCTTCTTAAGACAAGAGAAGTGCATGAAAAATGTGCTGTTCGGTCCAAATGCGGAACCTGATGAACTGGTCACGGTCGAACTTGGTGATTTCCTGCAAAATTTGGCATGACGATTCAACCTGGATAATTCCATCAGCATGTTTTGATTACCTCAAATCCTGTCCACAAATCCCTATCGGGGACATCATAAAACACCGCAGACATAATCCTTTTTGCCTATTCCGCTTTGCTCTGGACAGAAACAGGAACTGAAATGCATCAGTCACCCCTGTCCGGGCTAACCAGAATGCCCAACAGTCATGACATTGTCTGGTTCCATGTGGCATCGTGCCTCAAATGAGTCAGTCGCTGGGCAGCTGCTTAGGTCAGGCAGAGGCAGGACACGAATATATCCCAGAGTCTCAACGCTACTCTTATGTCATCTTTGAAATAGACTCGGCTTCACGTGCGACTGGACTTTTTAAAAACGCATTCCTCTCAGAGAGCCAACTGCATCCGGTTTAAGTGTATTTTAAATTACCTGCGCATCCTTTTACAAGTGAGACATTTTTTCACATTACAATATGCATGTGTGCCCCACTTTTGCTCTACTACTTTGCATGGCATCAACAGGGTTGACAAAATAACAGGAACACCTTTATTAAATATAAAGTAACTATTCAATAAAAAAAATAAAAACATCTTTAGAGTTTTTGTAGACACTGTCAGAACTATGTTGATTTATTTTTGTACCATATAACTATCATTTATTTTCTTCCCGCAAAGCTTTGTGGTATCACTGAAACTGTGGCCTGGTAGAACTCTGCTGTGGTCACTTTCTTTTAACGAGAAAGAGGAGCTCTATTATAGATATTTGTGCGGCTCCTGTAATGTAGCTTATCATTGCTTACAATTTGTAGATTTGCCCTTCACCAGGATCATAAATAGCCCAGCTCTGTAGGTTTCATAGAATCCGGTAATTGTCCCCCTCTATTTTCTGCAAATAGGTTTCTGAAAAAGCAGGATGGAACAGTCAGTTTTCAAATGAAATCAGTGTTCTCTGACTCTCAGCGGGCGACACTGGCTTGTGGCTCGGCTTTCATCGAGAAAATATCAGCATTCTCAGTGTCTCTCAGTCGGTCTAGCCGCTTAGGATGGAAGTTTTGGCCCGAAAGTGGCAGCTTACATTTGAACAAACATGTCAACAACATCTTTAGAAATGTCCTGCTGGCCTTGTATTGCTACTGATGATTGGTTGGCCCCGGTGGATAGACCACGAAATCCACCGGGCCAGCAAGTGAATGTGAAAGTTCGAAATGAGAATGTTGCACTCGGGATTTTTGTTAATAAATGATCCACACACGTTTTCAGATCTTCATAGGTTAGAGTTATTTCTTGGTTCGAGCAGTTCAATCATTTGCTCTTTTATACCCAAGGTCATTTTAAGAAACTTAAACTGGGAATTGAGAAGATTTTTAGATTTTTTTATATTCAACTTCAGAAGACTGCCACCACCTTTGGACTTCTTTTCTTTCTTTTGCCCTCTGGATATCACCACTGACGACATTCCTTCTTTCCTATTCCCTGGCTTTCTCATGTGTATACTTTTCTCACTGTCCCCAGTTTCTTTCTCGTATTGTCCTTCTTTATCCCCCCCCCCCATCTTTATGTCAGTCATCGGAGATGTTGCCTCTCCCCTCATATGCCCCGTGTTGCTGATGTCTGAGCCAGACAAAAGGCTCCTCTCCTGGGCGCGATGCCAGCCAGGTTAGCGGCAGCCTCTCTGTGGCTGGACCCCTGGAGGCCTCAGATTCACAAGTGATAGACTCTCCCTTCTAAACAGCCCCAGTGTTACGATGGCAACCACAACTATGGGATTTACTCTTGTGTTAATCTCTGGGGTTAAACTTTGGGGGTATTCCACATATGGCTTTATTAATACATTAGAAAAAAATGAAAATATTTTTACTTTGTTTGTTTTCCCCTACATACAAGCGTATATAATGCAAACATAATCAATGTTTGGTGTCGGCATCCTTTGAATTTAAATGTGACGTGTCTCTGAGGTTCATTTGGACACATAGTTTGGGTTACGGTTGATATTTTGTTAAGGCTGGTGTACTCATCAAGGTTATAAAAAAAAAAAAAAAAAAAAAAAAAAAAAAAAGATTTTCTTCAGGTCAGGCAACACTCATAGCCATGGTAAAAAAAAAAACTGACTGAACGAGGAAACAAACAGTGGTCCTCCATGGCAATTTGTTGTTACCTTTCATGTGGGTCTGGGTTCAAATGCTGCTTTACAGTGCGATTTTACAACTCAAAAGCCACATCAGCAGACAGTTCAAGGTATTTGTGTGAAGATAATATCTTTAAGATTTAAGGTTGCTGATCCACTTACACGCTGTCATTTGTGTTGCCTCTCTTTAAGCTGGGTTGGCAGAATTCGGAAAATAACGTTTCACAGGCTTGGGAGGGATCATTCCCATGGGGGTGGCGATTGGAAGAAAAGAGAGGGTTAAGGGAGGGGGGAAAAAAAAAAAAACACGGGAGGGATGGTGCTTGAGTTTGGAGAGAAACTGTCTGTCGGCTCCGCGTGAAGTTATACGGGCAGCAGAAACTAAAAGGGAAAGATTCACGGCAGAAAGAAGAGAAAGCAAAAACGGGGAGATCAACATTGTAGCCCAAAGCTGAATGCTGCCTTTATGAGAAATGGTTACTGAGGACACTGAGGCGTGAGTCCCCGTAACCATAGCGACGTCCCAGGAGCCCTGTGACGGACAGATAATAGAGTGAGAGAGGAGTTCCTTTTCTCTTCTTCACCCCTCCCTGCTTCCCTCCCTCCCTCCGTCTCACTTGTTCTCACTTCCACTCCTCTTCTCGGGCGGTTTGTGGGATCCGCGCATCTTGCGGGATTTTTTCTTGACTCGGCCGGCCTGTTTTTTTTTGCCTTTTTATGTGCACTCTCCCGAGTTTGAATTCCGGCCCCGGCGGAAGGCTGCTCCAGACAACTGTTGCCATAATTGCTCGTTGTTATCTTTTGTGAGTCGCTTTATGGACTCCCACAACTATTTGTGGACTTTATTTTTGTGCATCCAGAAAGCCGTTTTTTTTTTTGTGCGTTGGCACAGACCGAAATGTGCTCCAAAGGCACTGTCTCAGCCCGTGATTCCTTTGTCTACATTTCAGAGGCTGTGCTGTCAAACCATGGTGCTGCCCCCGAGACCAATCGCCCTGAGAATATGCAATGCTTAACGGTAAGTGTAATCAAACCTTTTTTTCTTCCTCCGACTTTTTATGCGTGCCCTTAAATGTATATGTTGCTTATATCTGTGGCTTTTTTTTTTCCTGCTCTCTGTGTGTGTGGGTGCACGTCAGCTGGAGTGGTCCTAATATTGTGTCTAATATAATGTCCCTGTTTTACTTGTCAGAGAGTTGGTGAGAGTTGTCCTTGTATTTTGATTGTTTTGTTTTTGTTTGTCGTTTTGCATTCGCCTATATTCAATTGAGTACGTTGTTTAATATTTTGCGCAAATAATGAATGGGTCCGTGTCACAAAGTAGCTCACCCGTGACATTGCGTCCATGTCCAACGAGCACGTCATGCATAAACGTGCCCTCAGTCAGATATTTACTGCATGGGTTCCATGTTACACATTCCCAGCAACTATAGCAGCTAATTGAATGATGCATTCGAGCTCGGAGCAGGGCATGGGGCAAGATGTCATTTCTTGAAAGACATTATATGTCAAGAAGCCCACTTGCATGTGAGTCACATGGGGAGCAGAATAATGGTTTGTCGTGAGAAAGAATGTGAAATGTGCAGTTGCACGACAGGCCAGGTTTCCCCCTTTATTTGTTAGTGCAGATCTCGAATCCTTCCTGTGATGTGCTCATTCATCCTTCACATCTTGTGGCTTCTTTGTTTTGTTTAAAAAAAAAAGAAAAAAAGAATTAAAGCCATTTTTCAGCTTGGTCCACCATTTTTAACAATGTTGTATTTAACACGAAGATGTACACAATAACACTGCAGTAGGAAACACACCAGAAATAGGACCGTCTCTAGTTGGCTATGAATGCTGCGGCTTTTTTTCCCATGCTTTTCCTGATACCGAAACTGCCCAGGAAAAGTAGATTTTGTTTTAAATGTTTATGTCTTATGTTAATTTATTTGAATCAACTCAGAGGGGACATATTTCCAGAGTCACTACCGTGGAAAATGCTCTGGTTCTGGCTTCTGTTCCCACATGAGGACGGCACACATCAAATGTACAGGTTAAGATGCATTTGTGACGGTGGTTATATTTAGAAAAGGGCCTGTCATCTATTACATTTAGGTTGCCGGTCGGAGGAATCAGCTGACGCTCGAGGTATATATTATCTCCCTGTTATGGATTTTTCGGAGAAACATTGGACATACAATACCAGATACTGTTGATGGTACAGTAGTGGGGGTGCTGCAGTATGTGGAGCCGGCCGCATGAATCTGGAAAAAAAAGGAAAAAGGAAGGGTATCAAAGTGCTTTCAAAACCAAGTGCACATTCTTGTCTTATTGTTCCGCAGCATCTTGTCAGAAAGCAGACAGCACTTCGGCGTAAGCAGCAGCCTAATAAAACAAACTGACAGATCCTAAGTAAAGACACAGTGGAAACCACAACCACACATAGCTGAGTCGGCTGTAGCAGAAATGCCCCGGTCGGCTCCAAATAAGCTCGCCCGCAAACGAATTCCCGTTCACACTCAGAAAGTTTAGCCCCAAAACACTCAGTATTCATACATTCATTTTTTTTGACGGGTTAATTTCCGCCAGCAGGCTATTCGAGCTGGGGTTTTAAAAAATGCACCGTTTAGGTTGCACGTGGATTGAAATTGTTGCCGTGGCTTTTCTTTGGTCTCCATCGTTTTTCCAGCCGTGGTGGAAGCGAATGTCCTGCAGGGTCAGGCCACACTGGAACAGTGTCACCACAGAAGGGTTTCACGAAGAAGCTCCAAAAACAGCCACTTTACTTCCCGCTGCAGGCCCACTACGCTCTACTGTTTCCAAATGTGAGCAGCATATAAAAAAGAGAGGAGTTCATGAGTATCCAAAATCAGACAAGCGCCGTTCTCTGCGTCACAGAGCAGATTAAGTTATCCACTTAAACGTCTCGTCGTGCTCCGAAGCTTCGCTCCGAGTTGCACAATTAGGAACGGTCTCCCCAAACAAAACAAGAGTTTATATTTTAGATGTCTCCAATTTAACTGTTATTTGGTAAATTCAATAACAAGGAAACATGAATCCATTCTGGCACGTGATCTTTCCGACTCAGATTCCCGAAGTGGCTCGCATTCAGTCCCGTTCATTCAGTTCAGTGCGTTAGTGAAACGTGCGTGCGTGCGTGCGTGCGTCGTTAGAAACGCTTCAGGATGTGAACCGTGTGGAAAACAGTGCTCATGTGGCGCAATTGTAAAAAAAACTCCACTGGAACGGGATTAGGCAGAGGTGCTCCATTCAACCAATCACCTACGTTTTGACCCTTTTTTTGCCTTTGTCTTTTCACCCCCGATTGTGTTCACCACTGCACTTGGCGCATTTTTCTCCTTTGTGAAACCTCGTTGATTTCTTTCTGTATAACTCATCGCGTTGCTGTCGGAATTGTGTAGCCGCAGCACGTCGAGCGCTTGAGAGGCCGTTGAAGTCGTGCGTGCGGTGAAGGGGGACCGTCGCGCGCTGAGGTGGAAAAGTTTTACATCTGTGTTTGTGAATGCTCCTTTTCCCTCTCTCCTTCCTCTCTCCTTTGATACTCGTTCTCCCTCTTCCCCTTTTATCTCCGGGTGAATCAGAGTAACAGACGATTGTGTGGTTTGTGTGGGATATTCTCAGGGGACAGTTGAAGGAAGGGGGGGGGGGCACATTCACAGACTAAATTAGGGTAGAATGGAAAACCTTTCAAATGCGCTCCTCTGTTTTTTTTGTTTTTTTTTTTCTCTCCTCGTCCTGGTCCTCCCTCCCTGACCAATGTGTGTATGCCGTCCCTGTCTCCTCCACCTTCCCCTCCTTTTCTCTTCTCCCTCCGTCACCCCACGGCCGCCGCCCGTACGGCGCAAAGAGCTCTGCGGTGTCATTATCTGCCCACTCTTCACCTACTCAAAACATTTCTGCGTTTGATGATGGCCTTCCAGGTGAATCATTTCTGCGATTCACCCAGGCCTCTTTGGAAGGCAAGGGACACGGAAGATGTTGGAGGTAATACTTCATGTTCACAAGAGAATGACCCTCAAAAAAAAACAAAACCCAAGGTTTTGGTTTTCCCATATCCACTCGATACATTTTCACTTTTGCGACCTTCTGCAATTATGCTCAAAATCCTTCTTCTTTTGTATTCCGATAATTACCACGAATTTGGGACAAATTATGCTCTGAAAATGTCACCCTGATTGAGCGCCATTATTTTGTTTTGCCCCGACTCACTCTCTGCAGAACATCCTTTCAATGTATTCTGAAGAGCTTATGTTTGCCAGAGCTTTTTAAGATTCATATGGGTGGGACTGGTGAGGATTTGGGAAAATTGTTTGCCGTAGTCAGAGGGGTGAGATTTTGTGATGTAAAAAAAAAAATATGAATATGTTTTTATCACATGCAACAAAGCCCACTGCATTTTATCACCATTTATAATCACACAGTCAGTCTACAGTGAGTTTCACTTTAATTGTCAAATTCAAGATAGGTACACAAAAATCATCTGGGCAAGAGATTGTGAATTTGACATGTCGCACAACAAGTACTAACTTCCTCAAAGAAAAAAGAACCCTCATGAATATTTACAATAGTTGCGCCCTCGGTAACGTCCCCCCCCCCACACACACACACAAACACACACACAGTCTCTGTGAAAGTGGCTGCAACATTTTCTGACAGCAGAGATGGGAAGGAAGGGAGAGGTCAGCTGAGAAGAGGACAGCGAGGTTAGGTTCTTCTGGCCAGCGTCTCAGAATTAAAGGAAGAATGGCCAGTTTTATTACCATTTCCCCTTTGTTAGTATTCTAGGCCCTGGGCCCTGTTGCCCCCCCCCCCCCCCCAAGGGGCCCGGTTGCCCCCCCCCCCCCCCCCAACTCCCATCTGTTCTTTGGTAGATGCCTGGACATGTGCGTGTCTATCCTTACCTCTTGTGATTCAGCATCTTCTGTTCATTTGAAATCGGTTACATCATAAACCCACCAGGTCACATGTGGCCCCTCCGGTCCTTATACCAGGAGCCTGATCCCCAAGGAGTGGGAACTTGTAAACTGCAGCGATGACAATCTGTCGTTCGATCAGTGCTCCGCTCTCTTTTTAGTCCCGAGCAGATTTGAGCGTTGTATTTGTGAGCGTGCCTGCATGCTGACTCAGAGCGTCTCTGTGTGTTGAGATGTGTCATTTTACATTCATCAGTTGTCTGCATTGCTACTCTTTCTTTATTTGTTGTGTGAGCGTTGCTCACTTGTAAAGTACTTTGCAGATAAACAGATTGAACTTTTACTAACTTTGCTGCCATTGACAAAGGTTTAAACTCCACCGGAGTTAGGAGGAGCCTGACTTTAGCCTCGGGGCTGCTTTTTCCCCGCGCTGTGGTCCAAGGGCGGTTCGTTGTCCACACTGTCTCCTCAGCTATTGCATTTACAATCTTTACCGACTAAATGTTGCGTGTGCAGTGTAGTTATGAGTTATGTTTGCTTGGTTTCCATAGTTTGGATATGAACTACCAATGGAGCTGTGACCCTGAACTTGGCCCTAGACCCAGCCTGCGTGTCCACTGGCGTGAGAGACGCCTCCTCCTTTGATCGCTCTTTATTCGGGTCAGAAAGAGAGGGGCAGGACGATGGGGAGATGCCTGGGATCCCACATCACTAACCAACAGATTGCCTCCGCCTGGCTCCTAGTCAAGCTTTTCAAACTCTTCTTTCACTCCGCTCCCCAAGACATGCTTTCTTCTGTCCCTTTCTTCTCTCCCTCTAATCCGTCCTTCTGCCTATTTAGAGGTGAACGGCGCAGCGTGAAAGGGAGAGAAAGTGCTTTTTGTGTGCGCTTGACGGGTAACCCTCAGCCCTTTGAAAGGGCCAACAGGGAAAAGCGGCCATTACGACTGGCATGAGGGGATCTAAAGACAACGGCCTTTTCTGCCACTTTATTAACATCCTAGAGACTGGTGCAGCGCTCACCCCTTCCCTTTCTCTGTCACTCCTCTCTCCGTGTTTCATTCCTTCAGCCAGAGCCCCGAACGGTCAAAAAGAAGGAAGAGGCGAGCTGTGGCGTTAATGAGGTTGCCAGGGGTTAGACCGGCCACTCTTTCAGACTGCTGCTGAGGTGTTGTTGTTTTTCGGGGGGAGGGGGGGCCTCCACCTTTCCCAGGCATAAAGATATTGAAAAACAAAAATATTGTTTGGATAACAGAGGGGGGGGGGGGGGGGGGGGGGGTGGCCCGCCGCGCCCGGGGGGGTTGGGTCCCGGGGGGGGGGGGGGGGGGGGGGGGGGGGGGCGGTTGTCCCGAGCGCACAGACCTGTGAGTTTCCGCACCGTGTGGTTAGAGGGCTGAGGGGGAGCAGCTGAAAGGAAAAGCAGAGGAAATATGGAAGTCCAAAACATAACAAACAAGCATAATGTCTGGACGGAGACTGTGGGAGCTTAGGTGGAAAGGGGCTGACGAGGTGTGAGGCTTGATGGATATGAATGTGTGCGCGAGTGTGTGTGTGTGAGCGCGCGTTTGAGTGAGGTAAGTGCTCCAAAAAAGTACTGCTCTCATCGTCCTTTGTTTTTGACATGTGGTCATTTATAGTCTTTTTTGGTCCGAAAAAGTCGAAAGCCATGACAAACAATTGTATTTGAAACGACAAAAGCGCTCTTAATGGTTTTCATAATACTACCAGCTCAGCTGTTCTTCTACTTCTTCGTCAAAAAAAAAAATCCTGCCTTTCTATCGCTCTACCTCCTGAACGTCACGCTTGTGCCACCTGCATTAGTCAACGCGGCGCGGATTCGCCAAAAGGCCGAGCGCTATTGCACCTTCATGGCCTCGTAGTGTGGACTCAGGAAGCCCGCTGGCCTTATCGGAGAGCAGGCACACAAAGCTGTCCGGGCTGCAGTGGTGGCGAGGTATGCATAAGTGCGTGTGTGATTGCGCGCGTTTGTGTATGTGTGTGGAGTGAGGGGGGGGGGGGGGGGGGGGGGGGGGGGGGGAGCGGAGGTGGGAGGCACTTCCTCCTATTCTTCTGCTGTTGAAGAGTTCCCATGAGTGCCCCAGCCAGGAGCTACAGTGTGTGGCCCGAGCAGGCTGAGCCAGCGTCAGTCTCGCCTACATGACGCCGGCGCCGCACGCTCTCACACAGCTGAACTCAGGCCGAGGAGCGAGAGGCTGGACGCCGCCGTGCGGGACACAGCAAGGGCCTGAAGACGAGAGGAGGAGGAGGAGGAGGAGGATGACCGCAGCACAAAGGAAGGAATGACTGAGGCGATGTTTTCCGAAAAAGAATCTACAGGAAGACAAGAAGCTGTGGATAAAATGGTGGGCACAGACCTGGAAAACTCGCACGCGGGATTGTGCATCAAGAGTTGCTGCTGAGAAAACCGTGAATGGGAAGGAGTGCAGGCGGAGGTCAGTCACGGAGGTCGCCACTCATCAAAACTGGATTTAGAGCCATTTGAGGAAAATCGGACAAGAGGGTAACGACCAGTTTGGCTTTCAGAGAAGTCTCCGAGGACCATTCGTATCACACTGGACAGATTCCCGTATTTTCCAGGGAGGCAGGGTGACACAGAGCGTCTTGGCCTACACCTACCCGTCCCTGAGATGATCCACAACACCCTGAAGTGTGCCCCGCCCTCGGAGCGCAGCCCCAGGAGCACGCACTCGGCCGCACAGAGGAGGCTGTGGCGATACTCGGGCTGCAGGCGGGCCGGCCTGCAGCCGGTGGAAAGTCAGCGGCACAGCGTGTGCGTGCTCGCTGCCGACTTGAACACTGAAGACGGAGGAGCAGGGAGGGGAGCAGGAGGAGGCGGGGTCGTGATGCACACCATCCACGGCCTGTGCCACCTGTGCATCGGATGTAGGCTGCCACAGGTGTGTCTTCTTTCAGAGGCGGGGGGGGACTAAAAGAAAAAAAGGAGACGGGCGGAACGAATTCAGGGTTTTGAAAGTGTTCCCCGTTCTCTGGCTGGCTGCTTTCATATTTCATTTGCAGAAAAATAAATTGTATTCCATAATTGATAAAAAAAAAAAAAGCAGCAGAGCAGCAAAGGGTGAACATGAAAGATTCAAGTGGTAATTCCTTTGTTGAGCTTCATGTTCTTGCCATTACGGTCGCGAAGAAAAATTGCGTGTCCAACCCACCCAGATGCCAGCAACATCCTTTGAGCCAATGCTTGAGCTTTATCGATGTGTGCGTGCGTGCGTGCGTGCGTGCGTGCGTGCGTGCGTTTGTGAAAAGCAGTTCTCTGTCCTTTCCATTATTTTTCCCCCGCCTAGTCGGAGAAAGGTCTGGTGGAGGAAGAGCGGGGGGGGGGGGGGGGGGGGGGGGAATGAGAGGAGACTAGTGGAAGTGATGACATGGACCGACGCCACTTTGGGCACAGCTGAAATTCACATTTGAGATGAAGAACTCAAATGTGAGGAGGACATATCCCGTATGTCAAATTGGATTTCAAACAAAGGATTCCATCTGTGAACCCCCCCCGAGAACATTTGTAAGACACGCGTGACACTGTGTCACTCCCACAGCATACTGACCCAGATAACTCCTCGTCCGACCGCACTGTACGTGTGCTGGCATGCTTTTCATTGAGTTCATGGGCACCTGTTGGGCTGCGGACGAGACGAGAGCCGCCATCATCCGGAGGCGGTTCGGCGTTGCCTTTTCTTTTCCCCAGTACGTTTTGGACTTCATCATTAATTGGTGAGAAAGGCCCTCCCGCTCACGCAGTTTATATTTATTGCTGTTTGATAACTTTTCTCGTTCATCCACTGAAGTGATGGAGAGAAAAAAAAAAAAAAACTACTTTAATTTAAAGAAGATGTTAGTGACCCATTTTCTGATTTAGTTTCACAATAGCGCCTCTGTTTTCATTTAGAATTGGAAATGGGGCCACAGGACCACTTCTCTTAGCCAGAATAGTGGGACTTCGAGTGGCTGAACTCCACTGAGCTTACAAATTGAGTCACTGCTGTAGTGGCTCAGGTCTTTGGATGAATCCGTTTAAAATAGACGGCCCAGAGATTTCCCTTGTAAAGGGCCCTCTTTAACATCCCTCTCTCTCTCTTTTTAAGAGAAGAAAAAAGATGGATTGACAGACCCTCATTTAGACCCTCATCTCTTGATTTTCATCGAGTCGCTTTCGATTTTCTTAAATTTGTGATCCTTTAAAACGTTCTATGACTGCTTGTCATTAGTCTTTAGCCTTAATTCCAGTAAAAAAAAATTTTTTTTCTTCTTTTCATACCATCTGTTCCACTATTGGTCACCTGCTCTGTCACCATCACTTCACAATGCCCCGCTGGCCTCTTTTAATCCATTTTTGTTTTGTCGCTTTTGTCGCGTAATTGTTCATCTTATCATTCTCCTACTGTCCCCTCCTCATTTTTCCGTGTGTGCCATTACTCACTGTCTCTGGTTTTGTCAGTTCATCTCCGTTTTTGTCACGCAGCCAGACGCAAACATGATTAGTTTACTCTCCAGTCGTCGTATAAATTAATTACACTGAGCAAGGAAACTGTCCTGCAAGTAAAATACCCTCTGTCCTGTTTGTTTCCCCCCCCCCCCTCCCCACAGTTATGAATGAAGAGTCATTTGGGCACCTGCGTGTATGTGTGTCAGTGTTTCCTCAGCCTTAGGGGAAGGAGGTCAAACTCTCTATCATAAAGGCTGTCCCGCATGCCATGTAATCCTTTTTGCTTTTATACTTGGGCTCCTATTTCTGGTTGTTGGATGAAAATCCCCGTAAGGTTTGCAACAATTTGTCCAAAAATTGTAGAGAAAGCCTGACACTAACTTTGTCTCACAAGTAGGCTGCATCTGAGACACAAACAAAGAGGGAGCGTGTGCACGAAAACAGATGACAGTCCCAATTGCTTGTGTGGCATACATCAAAGTCAGCTCTCGTTCTCCGCGTTGCGACAACTCGCCTGTCAGTTACGATGTTGACGGAGGGGGAAAAAAAACAAGGGTCGAAAAAAGAAAATGTGGCCCCTAACTGTGCGACAGGGGGCACATGAAACCGGTGGACTATAAGAAACCACAATCGTACCCGACATTTTAGGGTCATGGCGAGCTTCAGGCCCCCTGAATAATCGCCGCGGTTCCCCATGTGCTGCATCTCGCTCGAGGGCAGCCTTTGTAACGTAGCGGCGTGTGCTTGTGGTTTTTCCTCTGCTGCAGATAGAAGAAGAAAAAAAAAAAAAACGGTGGCGGGGATGAATGTGTGTTTTGGGCCCATGGCAGTCGGCAGATAAGGTTGGAAAGAGAGGTGTTTTGGATGGATGCTTGTTGACTTTGGCTCAGACTTTCGGGCGCAGGTACTAAATGACGACGTGGGGTCAGAGAGAAAGAAAGACAATGGGAAAGAGTCAGCAGCATTATCTGTGTATGTGCTCTGCGCCCGTGTGTGTGTGTGTGTGTGTGTGTGTGTGAATGTGGCACATTTTAACAGATAGGGTTTTTGTGTGTGTTGTTTTTTAAAATGACGTTTTATGTATTCAACAGGGAGTGGAGGCTGATATCAAGATGTACTTAGAGGCTCTGTCGGACATAATGTGTTTTATTTTTTGCAGACATGTTACTCTTGGTTTCTCAGGTAGTGGAAAAAGAGAAAGACATCCAAATGTTGATGTGTGTGTGTGTGGGTGTGTGTGTGTGTGTTTTTCTGCAGGTGACCATCCTTCGTGGAAAGGATGGATATGGCTTCACCATCTGCTCAGATTCCCCTGTGAGGGTACAGGCCGTTGATCCAGGCAAGTTTTACGCGCACACTTCAGTGTCCAGGGAACTTGACTTTCCAGAGAGGAATAGTTTGAGGTCTATAATGTTCTCCACAGCCCCTCCTGATCTAAACAGCTTGGAGACCAAACAAGCGTAAATTCATATTTATTTATTGCTTCTCTGAGGGGAATTCTTATTCTAATTCCAACCCACAAAATGCATTTATGAATGTAGGAATGGCCCAAACAAATTGACATCAACAAAGATTGCATAATCCACTCGCCGGAATTCTAATCATTTATTTCTAGTTTTCAACTGATTATTGACCTACTTCATTGGACTGCTTATTGTTTTACTTTAGAAAGTTTGTCATGCGATGCGTGCAACCAGTGCGCGCGAGTGCCTTCCATTAAATGATGATGTGATTGTTTTATCTCTAAAGTCATTTGCCATTCTTTGCTTCCCAGGCGGAATGAAGGTTTATAAATAAAGTATCTATGGACGACATGAATGGTGCTTCAGAGTGTGTCATGAATTACTGAGTCTTTCTCTCTCCATGTGCTCTGGCAGGGGGTCCTGCGGATCAGGCAGGGCTGCAACACTTGGACACTCTCCTGCAGCTAAATGGTCAGCCAGTGGAGCAATGGAAATGTGTGGACTTGGCCCATGCTATCAGGTAATGTACCCGGTCCACCAGATCCTCCCCAGTCATCGAAATTCAATAACAGAACAGATTTACCCCCACCAACACGCACCATGTGACTATGTTGACCATTCTCTCTCTTCCTCTCTGCAGAAACAGCGCGAATGAAATCACAGTGGTGGTGTGGCGCACCGGGCCCTCGGCCAAGCCCAGTTTCGAAGGCCTCATTCACCGGCCCTCCTACAAGCCCTCCACCTCAAACTATGATACCCCGTCACCCCCCACGCGCAGACGTGCGCCAGACGTCGGGCCCAGCAAAACCCCGCCGGCCGTGCCGCCTCTCCCCGCCCACCACCGCGCCACCGCCTCCCGCAGGCTGCTGGTCAACGGCTCCGAGGCCGGGAACAGCGGCGGTGGCGTAGGCGTGGGATCCATGGCCTGGGGGGGCCACCGGGGGTCGGCCGAGGAGCTGGATGGGAACTCGCGGCACCTCCACCACCCCCACACGGCCACGCTGAAGGGCACCAGGGTGAAGGCATCCAACGGGGACAACTACATCATCCTGGCGCCCATCAACCCCGGAAGCCAGGTACCGCAGACCGGTGGTGGGCTGCACCTTCATCATCTCCTGCGTCCTCCTCATCCTCACCACGGCCACATGGTGGCTCATCCTAGATATGTCTCCTTACCATACATCCCTGGTGCTGATAGATAGAAGGACTGTGTTTACAGTATGTCCGGGCCTTCTGGGTTGGTGCTGTCTCATGGATTTGTGGTTTACAACATGATTTGAAGGATTCTACATGTAGTTCAGGCCTGAACCTAACGGCTGACACGAGGTCGCAACGTGAGACGATAAAACATTAAATGCAGCGGTTGATAATATACTGTGTGCCTATTCCATGGGAAGCTTTAGCAGTTTAACACAGGTCCTATTTGGAAAACAATTCATATGTGTCTATAGTAGCTATCCTATAGAGACATCCTCTGTGTGCCATCATCAGTATTTAAATTTGTTCTGGCATTTAACAAAGAAAAAAAAAAAAAAAGCACAAAATTATTACTTTCATGTAATTTATGAAGATTCATATATTCCAAGACTGGTCCAATATGGCTTTTGACATAAGCATAGCATGTACAGTGTGTTCATGCACATGATGACGTGTACATGACGTTTTATATAGCATGTACTTTTGGATGCATCAGTGACACCGTGTATATGAGGTTAAGATCATAAAAAGTAAATAAAGCAAACTCAATAAATGCAAAAAAGACTGAACTGAGTTCCTCAGCTAACTCATTTACTAACCAACTAACCACCTCAGGCCATCAAACATGTCGAAGCCCCAAATCCATGCAGCAGTGGCCTCGCTCGTCTATTGTTTGCAATCTGGTGTCAGCCCTCAGAATCATTTCAGAAAACATTTCTAACCCACTAAATCATTTCTCCATGCTTAGTTGTCGTATTTCCATGTATCTTTCTCTGTTTCATTTCGGTTGCGAGGTGGCTAAAAATACTGAAAGCCCTGAGGAAATGGGTCGTGTGGTTGAAATGTAACAACAACCCAATGATAATTCACAAGAGCTCACACCACGCCACCTCAGCTTTATCCTGGTAACCTGGTGGAAAAGCTCACGAATGATGTGTCTTAAACACTACGTGACCTTCCGACCCCTGGTTCATGTCCTCTTTTGAATCCGGGCGACATGTGACGTGGAAGCAGCTTCCTGTCTACCCTCCCCTCAGTTGACTGTGATTTGTTACGACAAGTACAAACCATCAGTGCCTCCCTGAATCCCGTGCAGTTCCAAGGGCCTCCTGGAAACTAACTTCAATGTCATCCGCAGCAAACTGCGGATGACGATGTCCAGCCTGCGCCTGAAACTCAAACTCATGGCGCAGCAGTGCTGAGAATGAGTGCGTGACACACATTTACATCCAATGATCTTTCAAAAGCATTGCATTCTCTAAAACGACGGCGCTCACGTTTGGAATTGTGTCCGTTGACCGCCGTCCTTCATCAAGACTTCTCGTAGATCATGGGATCGACTGCAATTCACATTCATCCTGTGTCTCACGCCGTCAATTTTAATACGTGGCATCGTTCCATTCTGCATGTGGCTTACACGTCAACTGAAACGATGGTAATTCATTTAAATGTAACTCCGTATTACTCTCCTTTCAGATCTTAAGGCCTGTTTACCAAGAAAACCAGGGAACATTAGGTAAGACGTTCACCTTCTGTCCCAACTCCTGCACTGTTGTTATTGGCTACAGTGAACTCTGTTGGGTGTTTCGGCTGAAAGCCACAGTTCAAATTGGCTTTAATGCTGTTACTATATTGGACAAAGCCCAGCGTTGGTTAAATTCCATTTTTAGTAGTACACTCGGTCCATTTTTTTGCAAAGCTGAGCGTCTCCTGCCTGTTGTATTCTATATATAGTAACGGTATTGATCTTCTCGACAAACAATTGCTAAAGTGTGTATAAAGGTACTGATGGTTTCAGTACCTTTATACCCCAATAACCCAATACTGTTTGTAATGTGTGTCTTAATGTCCCCCTTACTTCTCCTCCTGTTTGATCCTCAGGTGGCAGGCTGTACCCCACACGTCAGGCCTCGGGCGCACAATCCCAGGGTGGCGGTCACGGTGGTTTTTCCGGAGGTGTGAGTGGAGGAGGAGGAGGAGGAGGAGGAGGAGGTGGAGGTGGAGGTGGAGGAGGAGGGTTCTCCAGCCGCACCGGCTTCCTGAGGCGCTCTAACAACTCCAAGACGACCAAGGCAACTTCGACCTCCACTAATGCCGGAGGAACCGGCTTCCAGCAGCAGAACGCCAACTTTGCCAATTACCAGAACTGCACTATCGTCCGCTCGCACACTCCACACGGCAATTACGGATATGTCAAAGTGGCACCCAAGATCCTCATCTTCCCCATCTTTGTTCAGGTACGCCAATCTGATATATATATGTATATTTTTTGTTACCTTTAGACACGCTCTTTCTCAAAAAAGCAAATCAAACTTGACAAACTAATGTTATCAGTAAAAGGAGGATGTCATGGCTGGCTTGACTTGAGCTGCATGGTCAAAGTAGAACAGAATGCTTTCCGAGACCCCAAGGTCACCATGTTGTCCTGAAAACTAGCTTTCTCTGGTCAGACTCACAAATCCTTATTTATTAGTGCAGCAGATAGTCATATTCCAGAGACGATGGGGTTTCCGTGCTTAGCTCAAAAAGTAAAAATAGACACCAGTCACTTTGCATTTCTAAAATATGTCCACTTTTCTTTCCCGAGCCTCTCCTGTTTTGTCGAGAGGGCTCTGCTTTTTTTGTTTGTTTTTGTTTTGAAAAAAAAATACATTTTAAACAGTTTTTGTCTTTGTGCCTTTGGGCTACACAGCCTACGTCCCTATGACGAGAGAAAGGAAGACTGGAGGAACCAGGGTTACTAAAGGGTCAGTGTTGTACAGGAAAACACAGACCGTTGTCCTGTTGGCTTAGTCTCATACGACGTACAAGAAGAGAAGAGATAAAAAATTGAAGAATAAAAATGTTTAGCAGTACTAAATAATACCTTCCTCTGTATTATGAGGAGTCAATAAATGTGTGAAAACAAAAGAAGAACACTCCGATAAGAAAGTTGTGACGGGATTTTTTTTCTCTTACCGCAGGGCAAACACTCGGTGTATCTTGGGGTTCTTTTAGCATTCACGCTTTCACAGGGCAGGAACTTCCTGTCAATTCACACAGAAACACACAGCACCGACACTGCTTGACACTAGCCCCTTTTTGAAACCCTGGACACGAAAGGAAGTCCCCTCCTCCTTCGTGCTATTCATTTTTACTGTCAGCCTCTTGTCGCCGTCAGGCCACACGCACTGCGACACAGCTTGCTTTTCGCCCTCATAGAAATCTTTTTCAGCCGTGATTCCTTCAGCAGAGACTCACTGTCGATTTAGGGCCAGAGATGGATTTGGTACTATCGCTTTAATTTTGTATTTGACCGTCAATAACGACTGGAAGCTTCAATGTTACGTTTCGCAAATGCCTAAAATATGTTCAGTCTTCCATCAAAAGTCTGATTTAAAAAGTTGTAAACTATATGTATCCTCATCTGTCTGTGTCGTTTGTGATTTGCCAGCCCCTCGACCTGTGCAGCCGGACGCTCAACATATCCGAGGAGATGATACTGCACGAGAGCAAGCACCACTCTCTCAAAGTAAGTGTCTTTCATGCAGGGGGTGATGCTAAAACAGCATTTGTCTGTACATGCGATTTATCATTTCAAGTATTTCTTCACACAATTGCTACACTCAGCGGAGATAGTTGTATCTTGAGGTCCTCACTTTAGTGTGCAGCTGCAACTTTTGGTGGAGATGCACCCGGAACTTTATACATGATGAGTGGTTTTGAATGTAATCGGAAGAAAACCTTAATGCAGAGAAATGGTGGCCCTGGGGTGCAGGATTGGATCTGGACTGGACTTGTTTAGCTCTTTCGAAGAGGTTTTTTTTTAATTCGACTGAAAGATTTAGGTCCTCTCCTCCTCCTCCTAATCCTCTTCTTCTCCCCAGTTTACGAGAGTCCATCGAGTTGCAAACATTTTGTTCGTTTGTCACAACCAGTTTTGTGCTCTGTTCATTTGGCCAAACTGGATGTGATCGTCCGTTGCCCCGATGTAGAGTTATGTCCATGTGTACGGAGAGAACGCGTACGCCGCAAACATCCTGAGAGAAGATGTTTTGAACATTTGACCATGGCGGATGAATCTGAACCCACTCTGAACTATGAGTACGAGTAAGCATGAGTTGAGGTAGATGAATATTTGATGGAGAGTGTGAAACATCTTGACTATCACAGAAATTCTGTTTCACGTATCAACAGAAATCTCTATTTTACTCGCACATGACCTAAACCATCCAAGGATTTAGTAAAAAGAGTCCCTTTTCATGTTTTCATTTTTTCAAAAATGAAAACAATGATTAAATGTAAACTCTCCCCGAGCAATGGAAATAAATGCAGCCTTGAATATTATTTGTTATCAGTGGTTTGCCCTGATAGTTGTTGAGGCATCAAACCCCATACAAAGGCATTGTTGAAAAAATGGTGGAACTACACTTTCAGATACAGCAGTAAGCCGATACTGTGCTTCAGAAAGTTCTGCTGTATCCTGCTATGAGAATGGTGAGGAAACGAGAAGTAACAATGGGAGACAGCCGGGTGGGTCAGGAACTCGTCCTGAAGAAGTATAATGAGCTAAAACTTTGGAGGAGGAAAACCATATGGCTTCTTGAAAATGAAAAATAAAAAAAATAAAAAATGCAGCAAATTCTGCAGACTCGAACCCCGTGGAGCTGGGATATATTATCAAGTGGGCTGAAGTTAAAAGCAAAGAAACCTGAACTGAACTACAGCAGTGTTTGGGACAAACTTTTAAAAGAACATTCAACTTTTATTTTAGAAAGAAAGCTACATTCTGAATTCAAGACAAAAACGAATGATCCATTTAAATGTAAATGTACTTTTGCTTTCTCTCTCTCTCTCTCTCTCTCTCTCTCTCTCTCTCTCCCTCCCTCCCTCTCTCTCTCTCTATATAATCTAAAAAAGAATTATTCAAAATTATACAAAATATTACATGAATGCTAAAAAGAAAAGCATTGTTCCTTCTTTGTACTGTTTAACATGCAAACATTATTCTATTGAAAGTATTCCAACATTGGCCATTGGTTGCCGCGTTGTTGACCCTACAGTGTTTACCCTACAAATATTTGCATTACCTCGATAATTGCGAAAAAATACTCATGAGAAACCTGTGGCACGGCTCAAGTGTCAGAAGTGTTGGTCACAGCCAAACGATCGTCGCGATGAAATGTGACAGCCGGCGGTAGAACACGGTAAATCTGGTTTAAAGGCGCGATTGGATTTGTGTCGAAGTTTTTAAAATCGGTGTTTGATTCTAAGGAATCCTGCCTTGCCTTTCCTAGTTGTGTTGTTTATTCAGCGAAGCATGTTAGACAACTCTGTGTGTGTGTGTGTGTGTGTGTGTGTGTGTGTGTGTGTGTGTGTGTGTGTGTGTGTGTGTGTGTGTGTGTGTGTGTGTGTGTGTGTGT